>APFE030235702.1:58481-125402 GCA_000404065.3 Pinus taeda
TATTAAGAAGAAAGAGAATTCATGTTTTCAAAAGGTTGGTATTACCATTCACCACTACCATCCCAAATTGTCGTTGGACTTGTTGTGTAAAATCCTTCTTGGTAGGTGGCTAAAAATACTTCTTTAGCCTGTGTCCATTTACCAAGAATACTGAATTTTGTCCATCAATAGTTTTAACTTCTTCAACTCCATTCTCAAATACTCAGATCACTTTAGAAGGTCCCATCCAATGTGTATGGAATTTACCTTTAAATATTTTAAATCTAGAATCATAAAGGAGCACCCAATCACCTGGTTGGAACTATTTTTTTCTGAATAGACTTGTCATGCTACCTTTTACATTGCTGCTGAATTAGTATGTTATACTAAAAAACATCCCTATGAAATTCATATAACTCATTTAATTGGAGAAGACACTATTGTTGTGCCTCAAAGAGATCTAGTCCTAACTGAACTGCAGTTCTGAAAGTTTTGATATGGAATTCAATTGGTAACAGAACCCGTTTTCCATATACCAGCTCATATGGTGTATGTCCCGTGCTATTTCTCCAAGTGGTTCTATATGCCCACAAAGCCTCTGGTAGTCGTTCAGGCCAGTCCTTCCGATGCATATTGACTGTCGTTGTAAGAATGGACTCGATCACTTTGTTTATAGATTCCACTTGGCCATTTGCCTGCGGTGATACGGCGTGGATTTCCTGTGCCAGATCTTATATTGCTCCATCACACCCTATACCAGATTAGAAATAAACTGCAGACCATTATCAGAAACAATTTCTCTAGGCACACCAAATCTAGTAAATATTTTAGTAAAAAGAAAATCAGCAACAATTTTTTTCTGTAGCAAAAGAAACAACTTTAGCTTCTACCCATTTCGTAACAAAATTTGTACAAACCAAGATATGCTTTTTACTTAATGATGTTGGATTTATTGGCCCTATAAAATCAATAGCCCATTTTTCAAATGGCTCAATCATAACTTGAGGGCATAAAGGCATATCATTGGTTTGATTAGGTTGGCCCATTCGCTGACAGCTATCACAATGCTTGACATATTGTTTGGCATCCTTAAACAAGGAGGGCTAAAAGTAACCGACACGCAATACTTTATATGCAGTCCGTTTATTTGCGAAGTGGCCTCCACAAGGTTCATTGTGAGCAAATTTCAAGATGTCAAACACTTCCTCCTCTCTTGCACACCTACCGATAATCAGATCTAGACTTGTGTAAAAGAGATCTCCTTGAATCCAGGAATATGCAACACTTTTCTGAACAATAATCCGCTTTTCATGAGCAGAAAAGTGGGGGTGGTGTTTTCCCAGTAACCAATTATTTAGCAATGTCAGAAAACCACAAAGAATCTGTTGACATAGAAAAAATATGTTCATCTGGAAAAACATCATTAATAGGAGTTGCTTCACCAGGATTATCTAATCTAGAAAGAAAATCTGCTACAACATTAGATTTTCTTGGTTTATCAATAATAGTAATATTAAATTCCTGCAACAATAGTAACCACCTAGTCACTCTACCGCTAGTTAATGGTTTATTCATAAAATATTTAATCACGGCATGATCAGTATGTACAAATACTTCATATCCTATAATACAGTGCCTGAACTTATTAATTGCAAAAATTACAGCTAAAAACTCTTTCTCTGTAACTGTATAATTTAATTCTGCAGAAGACAAATTCTTACTAATATAATAAATAGCATAGTATTGTTTATTTTCCTCTTGTCCTAAAGCTACGCCAATAGCCAAATCTGAAGCATTAGAGGAAATATGAAAAGGCAGAGACCAGTTAGGACCTCTTAAAACTGGTGCATGCACTAACTTTTCCTTCAATGTTTCAAATGACTGTTGGCAAGCTGTAGTCTAAGAAAATTCACTATCCTTAGCTAGAAGTCAAAAAAGAGGAGCAGCTATCTTAGAATTTTTTATAGTGAATCTCCTATAATAACCAGAATGTCCTAAAAACCCTCTTACTTCCCTTTGAGTTTTGGGTGTAGGAAGATGCACAATGATTTCGATCTTTGCTGGATCAACCTGGACACCTTTACCGAAAATCAAATGGCCAAGTACTATTCCTGCTTTACACATTAATCTACATTTCTTGTCACTCAAGGTGAGATGGGCTTCCTAACAACGAAGTAGTACTTTTTCTAGATTTTTGAGAGCTTCCTGAAAAGAATCACCAAACATAGAAAAGTCATCCATATAAATTTCTACAAATTCTAGGTCAGCAAAAATGGCCAGGATTTCCCTTTGAAAGGTAGTCGGGGCATTACATAAACCAAAGGGGAGCACTCTATAAGAAAATGTACCCCATGGACATGTAAAAGTAGTTTTATACTGATCTTCGGGTGCAATCTATATCTAGTTATAACCACTGAAGCCATCCAAAAAGGAAAAGTATTTCTTTCCTGCAAGGGTATCAAGCACTTGGTCAATGAAGGGGAGAGGGAAGTAATCTTTGAGAGTGGCTTTGTTTAATTCTCGATAATCAATACAAATACCCCATCTTCCATCTTTCTTAGGTACTAGCACTAATGGAGAGGCCTACTGACTGTCGAAAATAGGATAGACAGAACCAACATCCAAGAGTTTTTGTACTTCTTCCTTCACAATATCTCTTAGAGCTGGATTCATTCGCCTTTCGGGTTGTCAGACAGGTCGAGTTCCTTCCTGAATATAGATGTGATATGTACAAGTTTCAGGGGGGATGCCTTTCTTATCTTCATAGCCCCATGCAAAGGCACTAAGATGGTTTTGCAGCAAATTCACAAGCTGCTCTTGCTAAGATGAGTCCAAATCTGAACTAATATACAAGGATTTACTAGGGCTAATCTCAACAAGAGTAGTATCAGGCTCAGGAGTACTCAAGGGGGTGGCTAAATGTAGCTACACAGAAGAATGAGAATCATGGTTATCTTAAAAATCTAGGCTGAAGATCTAGCTCAATAGCTCAAAATTAGGCATAGTGTCTAGATTATTCAAGAAATCTTGAATCTCACCTTCTTGTGAAGACCCTGTATGCTGATGGATAAAGGAAATAAGTTGAGTCTCCTCATCACTGCTCTGGTCTAACCATCAAGTATCTCGAAGGTCCCGAATGGATCTGGCAGGGGAGTATAAGGTAACTTTCTTCCTAGATTCCCAATGTGAAATATACATATCACCAGAGCAACATCCAATATATGCATTGGCTGTAGCAAGCCATGGTCTACCCAAGATCAAGGGATGTCTTCCTACTGGGTTCTTTGGCTGAAGCATAATGAAATCAGTAGGATATTCCCAAGAATCTAATGAGATGACCACATCGTCCAATACCCCTTCTGGCTTAATTTTAGATCTATCTGCTAATTCAAACACAGTGGGAGTAGGGTGAAGATGAGATAACTGAAGTTGATCCATGGTTTTCTTAGTCATGACATTAATGGCTGCCCCCAAGTCTATAAAAACATTAGAGACAAGGACATTACCAATCTAAACTAAGATAAAATGGTTTCCAGGATCAGTATATTTTTCCATAGACACGCATCCTGTCATCAACTTTGTTGCCCTACCAACAAATTGAATGGTTTGGGGTTCCAATCTCTTCCTCCCGGGTTTCTTGAGATAGAGTTCCTTAATAATATTAGTGCAAATAGGGATCTCTTTGATGGCTTTGAGCAAAGGTATCTTAATGAAAATATTTCCAGATCTGATGCCAAACTAGTCTCATAAATAGGCTCACTTCTTTCCATTACTAGCCTCTCTGGGAAGGGAGGCTAGTTGGAAGAAGGTGGCAAGAATTCAGAGGGTAAGGGCTACTTAGTGACAGATTTTGGAGAATGATTAAGAGTTTCCTCTTCTTATTTCTCTTCAACAATCACTCTAGGTTTCTTCTAATTTTCTGATGTTACAATCCTTCCTGATCTCAATTGAATATCATGAACCCCAACTGGAATAGGCTGGTACTCGAATAACAGTGGATTTGTTACATATATCATTTGCACTGTTTTATTATTGTTAAGATTGGGCATAGGCTGAGTAGGAAACTGAGGAGGTCGAAAAGGTGGAGTTAAGGGTAATGGTGGAGTAGATTGACTCGAAGGTTGAAGCATTGGATAAGCTACATGTGCAGATGGATATGACTGCATGGGTGGTTGGTAGGAATATGGAGAATGAGTTGGCCCTCTCCAACCTTGTTGCCATGGTTGAGAAGGTTTCCTATGATGATATTGGTTTCCATAATGCCATTCCTGATTAGTGTTAGGATAAGAATATGCATGTGAATTATAACCAAAATAATGTGGATAAAATTCATGAGCCATCCCTGCACCTACCTGAGGCCAATTTCTTTTTGCTCACATAGCATACAAGTATTCAGCTTCAGTTTGTCCCCCTGTAAATACAGCTTTAAGTCCTGGTATAGAGGGACATTTTTCTATGATATGGTCTTCTGCACAAAAATCACACTTATTAGCTTCTTTCAAATTAATAGGACATTCTTTAGGAGGATGCTTGTCTCTACATTTAGGACAACGAAAACTTAATGACTCTTGTTCCTTCATGAGTTTTTGTTGAAATTTTAAAGAGTCCAACTGTTTGGTAACAATATTCATTATATCAATTTTCATATTTTCCATTTTATTTTCTAGTTCAATAATCATTGCATCAGTAGATTCAATTTTTATATTTCTATTTCGAGTTCCTCTACTAGATCTATACTGATTCCTGGAAAATTTCCTGCATAATTCACAAATTTGTTCGAAAGTTTGCTGAGAAATATCACCTTGTCCTAACAGATTTAAATTATTTCTAGCATTATCAGTAAGTCCTCTTAAGAACAAGGTTCTAATAGTACTGCAATCAAGGTTAAGTTTTGACCTTTGTAAAATATACAGAAACCTTTCTAGATAGTCTTCAAGAGTTTCATCATCATCATCTTGTATAATTGTAAAAATCTCATCCTGCATGTCCCGAGTTTTGCAATATTCTTGATATTTAGATAAAAATACTCTCTTCATTTGATCCCAAGAGGCTATAGTGTTTCCTCCTAACCCCATAAAAAGCGCAAAGCTGAGTCCTTGAGAGTAACATGAAATAATCTTAGCTTCTGAGCATCAATTGAATAATCATAACTTCTACACAAAATATCAAACTCGAATAGAAAAGAGTTAGGATCTTCATGAACTTTACCGTGGAAATGAGGGAGAGCTGATGGTGGAATGTTCTTCATTTGTGCCACAATATCGGGGTCTACAATTGGAAACACAAAATTGGATTGTTCCCCACTTACCTGGTTTCCATCAGTCCTTTCCCCATGATCTTCATGGTCTACCATTATTTCCCTTTTGCTCCGAACAGACTGAACCACACTTGAGCTATTGTCGCCAGAATCCAGGTGGACTATTCCTGAGTGATGGGTTTGAATTAGATTGGGCTTCTTTCTCACAGAAGGAGACCCAATATGAGAATGGTTTTCAGAATTCTTTTGGCCATTAGTGGGCTTTGAACCCCTACCTTTTCTAGGCATTCATTTCAAAAAAAAAGAAAAATAAGCAAAATAATTTCTAATAAAAACGTTGTCATAAATCAATCAACGCAAGTAAAATTCCTTCAAAGAAGCTTTTCCAAAAAATACTGCAAAAATGAAGGAAAAATTACCTCTATAGTATAATCAGAAAATCATTACCAAATCAAATCGCCTCCCCGACAACAACACCAAAATGTTGGGTGCAGGAATTGCACTTAAGCAAACTCCTCAACACTTAATTGTCAACCCGGGGGATCCATAAACTTAGAGACGAAGCACAGGAAATGCCAAAGATGGTATGAATATTTATAATGTCAATCCCTACTTTCTTTAAAGGAAAGATTACAGAATCAAACTAAAGAGAGAAAAATGCAACTTGAACCATCAAAATAATCTAGACTGGAACAAGGAAGAATGCATTTGCAAAAGAGATTTAAAAATAAAGGAGCAATCACTCTAGCTAACTATTGATTAACTACTGAATGTGTGCTTTTCTTTAGCAGAGACACTTTGGCAGTCTCAATAGATGGGCCCTTCAAACCTGCTTATATAGAGATTTCCTTCTTGCACTAATCTATCTTGCACTGGTGTAGTCTGCTTGCACTAGTGCAAGAACAAAAGTTTATATAGAGGGTATAAATAGTGTCTGTACTAAAAGTGTTTTCCTTCATGCAAGGGCTTGAACTTTCTCGAGTTCAAAGCACTCAGATCCTGTGACAAGAAACTAGTTCTTGCACCACATTAGAGCTTCTTACACTTAGTATTTAATTCTTGAAATAAGAGCTTAACTACTGCAAGTGTTGTGAAATCAAATTGCACACGTAAAAATGAATGTTTCTGATTTAAAAAAATGCAGAAATAAAGAAACAATCCTTATAATTTATCCTGTCATGAAGCATTAATGAAAGCAAGAAAACTACTGGAAGTAAACTAAAAAGGCTTGCTGCATCACACCAACGTGCACTGGTGCAGGTTCATTTCTCTTGCTTGGATTAGGTAGGAAAACGAAATCAAATAGAATTGTAGAAAGTGAATAGCACACCAACGTGTAATGGTGCAGGGTTATTTCTCCTGCTTAGACTAGGCAGGGAAAACCAAATCAATCCAAACTGCAGGAAATGAATAGCACACCAACGTGCAGTGGTGCAGGGTTATTTCTCCTGCTTGGACTAGGTGGGGAAAACCAAATCAATCAAAACTATAGGAAATGAATAGCACACCAACGTGCACTGGTGCAGGGTTATTTCTCCTGCTTGGATGAGGCGGGGAAACCAATCCAAAGTCAGATGCAGGAAAGTAAATTCTAACTACTTTACACTGCAGATCTGCTTTCATTCAAACAGGAATTCATGTGCTATACATTAAATCACACTTAGCAGTATAAACATAAATTACAAGAACATAAAATAGGATAAACGTGTTGGGTTGGCTGGGCCCTAGCCAACCAACACATTTCCCTTTTTAAATAAAAATGCTGCTCACCACTTGATCAATTCATCAACTTTAAAACAAAAATACGATTCATGAAAACATAAGGCAGAGCTCCCTTCTTATTAAGACATGTGTGATTACATAGTCCAGCCTAGATTTGGGTGATAACAAAAAGAATACAAGCCTGTTACTGCCTTCTTGGTTATCTCTCTGTTCTATACAAACTTATCAAGAACTATTCGTCCTATTTATATTCCTCGTTTTATAGATCCTTGGCCGAAGGCCAAAATAATCGTTTAACTGATTACATAACTGATATGCAAAATTTAGCTTACGACCTTCAAAATTAGGCAGTTTACAAAACTGGTCGTAGCCAATGTCCAACTGTTTGTTCTTCATAAATCTGATCTCAGCTACCTTTGGATTGCCTTACTGTCATAGCTGGAGCTCAGCTGCCTTCAGATCTAACCCATTGTCATGGCTAAAGAGGTGCAAAACAAGGAAATGATCAAGGAGGTCCAGATCTGCTGCAAAGATTTATTGTGCTGGCACCAGTGCGAGATCCATTCTTGCACTAGGATCAACGATCACGGTAAGCATTTAACTATCAAACAACATTGGAGATATCGATAAGTTACAAGAGTGATTATAAGCAAGAAATCACGTAATAAATAATTAATTAATGCTAAGTTAAGTTAAAAATATGAAATATAAAGTTCATGCGAAATATGTCATTGTTCTTGGACTAGTGCAAGATGAGGGTGTATAAGTGAGGTAAAACAACAGTAAATGGTCATGATTTAGGAAGGGAAAAATGCTCAAAAGGGAGCAAATTAGGGGGCTAACACCATGTAGTGACTTGGGTGGTTAGAGGAGGGGGCGAAGCCCCCCCTTCATTGTGCCGATTACGCAATGGGGGGATCACAAGGGGGTTTGAGGGGGGCAGGTAGCCCCCCTCTAGGGGGTCCAGGACAGCACCCCCGGAAATTTTTTTTTGAACCCTATATTAGGTTGGTTGGACCTATCTATGGTTTTGTTCATGATTTTTGCACATGGTTTTGTACGTGATGGTTTTTGGTCCATGGTATTGGATGCTTCGGCATGTATAAATATGTATTGTAACATTGGAAGGAACATAATGAAAAATCAAGCTGGTAGTACCGGTTTTGGGATCTAGGGGAAAATTATGTGTATATGCGTTTTTTGTGTTATGCTCTCGCATTGTTTATTTTCTGTGTTTTAGAATTCCTATGCAGGTAATTCCTATACCAGGTTGAAACCTACATGTCCCCTTTTCTCTAGGAAACAAGTACAACTTGATAATCTTTTTCAAACCAAACTGTCATATTCATAGCCATTATGGCAATGGTCCAGGAAAGAACAACTTCTGATACTAATTTATAGATTCCAATTTTCATCCCTTTATTAGTTGGAGGTTGTACAATGAAATAATTATTATATTCATACATGTCCTAAATTTACAATTAGTGCTCCAAAATTTCTAGATAGATCTTGACACCTACCTCGACTCATCACAAGGAATCCATTTCCGGTACTGATGATCATCTATTCCTATGATGGCCATTGCTCTTGCTGAAATTGACAAGAACCCTCCTCCAGTAGCCTTGCCCAGCCAAACTTCCTTGGTCTGCACAGTGAAATGGGTCTACATAGAAGAGCATATATATCCTTCTTTAACAGAGGCAGGAGCTTTGAAATGGGCAATTTGGAGAGAAGCTCTTGATAACACACAGACAATTTTTTTTGCATATCTTGTTGCCAAAGGCGCTTATATAAGTAATTATCAATTAACATCTTCTTTATACTAAGCTTTCAATTGAAGGATTATTTTATGGAGCTTAATGCTTTTATTGAGCGAAGTCATGGTTTGTGCTTAGATTCTCCTTGATACTTCCCTCATGACATTGGTGAGTGTTGAGGTGTCTTAAGGAAAGTTGTTCATATGCGCACTTACCTAGTGTCATTGCCCTCAAAATCACATAACCATGAGGGTTTGTTACTATGATTTAGTATTGATATCCCATGTTAGATAATGCACATTATGTCTTTGGTTGGCATCATCATTTCTTGTTTGGAGGCTTGCATCTAGCACATATGGTGTTTGAAATGTGATTCAGGGCCTTGCATAACATTTCTCAAACATTTGATTTACCCTTAGCACATTTATGATGAGGGATATCTATCAACTAAGAGTTTCCTTAAATATTGTTGGTTAATTATTTCTCCTTGACATAGTGAATTCGTTGTTGGGCATGTTTTCATGTGTTCATAGGGTTTCACTTGGATTAGTGTTTCATGATTTTGATTGGTGAACCTTGAAGTAGTACACCCACCCTTTGTTGCGTAATTGATGTCCCTTTTGGTGGATGTATTAATGACATGGAAAAGTGGTTGTGGTTATTGGAAGAATGCCAATGGATATTTATAGTTTGGTTATGATGTGACATGTTGTGATTAGTTATCTTCTTGATAGAGGAAATCACTCTCCTTATTTGGCATCTTCTCATGCATTTGGAGGTGTTCAGACCTTGCTTGGGTGGTCTACTACATTAACACCCATGGCTTTGGTCACTTGGTATGTTGTTTTCACATTGCATCATATAGTTTATCTTGGTTTAGGAAGATCCTTTATTACAATATTAGGGAGTGCCCTGGCCTCATTAAACAATCTCTTAGGGTGAACTATTTATCATATTCATTGGAGGAGAGGTGTTGGTACATGTGCATTTAACCACTTTGGCACATTGATTGAGGATGCCCCAGTTCTTTGAGGAGGTTATAATAACTTTATGGACAATTGTGGCACAAGTTTCTATGGGATTACTATTTATGGCCAATTTGGTTAATCCTGGAAGATAATTCCCTAACATCTTTATACTATTTCCATTTGGAGGAGTTACGTTGTTTATCTACAAGACTCTAATTACCTTGGCATATTATTTGAAGTCACTCCACTTGTAAAGGTGGTCATGACCATTAATTGAAAATATATTTTTATGGATTACTCTTGAAGGGTGAGTTGCTCTCTTCTTGGAGAAACAACCTTAACATATTCTATTTTGGCCATAGTATTTGGTATCTCTAGGTGGCTAATTACCTTGTCTAAGAGACTGCTCCCATTTGGGCTTGAGTGTTTATAGGTGAAGTTATCTAGCTACAGGGGTTACTCACAAAGATCATTTTGATAGGGACTCTCACTTTACATATACATTTTGGACAAGTTTGCAGTTAGTGTTGGGGACTTAGTTAAAACGTAGCACTGCATATCGTCTATAAATAGATGGAAATATTGAAAGAGTAAATCGGGTTATATAATATGTGCCTATAATGTATTTCATGGATAATTAGACTTGATGGGAAAGGTATTTACCATTGTTAGAGTTTTCCTATAACAACAATTACCACAATTCAATTAGGATACCTCCTTATCAAGCTCTACATGAGAGGCCATGCAGGACACCATTGAGTCGATGAAAGGATGGACACAGTAATAGTCATGATAAGATTGTTTCAAAAAATGGAGGAATAGGTAAGATAGATTCAACAAAGTTTAAAGGAAGCACAAGATAGGAAAAAGAGTTATGTTGATGCACATAGTACTGATTGAAGTTTTAAAGTGGGGGACCGAGTTTTGTTTTTTAGTTATTCCTAACACTATTTAGTTTGAGAAAGGTATGAAGTTACCACCTCAATTTATAGGACCTTTTAGAATCAAAGAGAAAATTGGACCATTGTCCTATTGTCTTCTAATACCACCCCACTTTCATAAACCCATGATGTTTTTATGTATCTATCCTATAACATTATGTTTATGATGAATCCCACAAATTCGACTGGAGAGAATTATAGGTCTCAGACGCGGGAACCATAATGATCAAACCAATATGCATATTATACCATAGGGTTCGATAGCTCAGGCATCATTTGGTGAACCAAGTTAAGATACAATGGGACAAGTATAACTCAATATCTACTACCTGAGAGGATGCAAAGACTATATGTCACAATTACCCCTCACTTTTCACCATTTATGATGTCCATTTTGACTTAGATAACTACCTATGCTAAGGCTCTATTTGTATTTCCATGTTATTTATTTATGAACAATATGTAATATTGATGCATTTAGTTGGACAAGTGAAACTACTTATATAAATCACTAGATGGATTAGGTATTGATGATTGAAATGTTTGATGAATGACCTAATGTATGGATTAAGTGGATATGATTTATCTGATGAATTACTTAGTCAAATTATGATTTATCTAATGTAAGATTTATTTCCAGTATGAACTACAAAATTGGAATGTGGATACTAAACTTAATAATATGATGTTTAAGATCACATATCTATATCTATTTTGTTGTTATATATATGCATGAATGAGAACTAACCTGTAGATTGGGAAGAATGAAATGATAACAAAGATCTACTCTTCCATTGGAGAAGGTCAAGACATCCAATGAGGAATGGTACGATGTACATTGTCCTATTAAATTTGGTATCTACTTGATATGCACTCTTATGACATGGGTAAAATGTAAATGATAGGTGGCAAGACTACCTGACTGGATTATTCGATGACAAGTATCCAACCAATGCTGTAGTGTGGTCCATATTAGGGTGTTGACCCTAGTTGTAAGGAGGGGTGGAGGTATTTCCCACCATGTAACCTCCAAACCTGGAATTGTGGGAGGGAAGTGATGGAAATTCTCCCCTAGACATGTGATGACGATTTCCAGTTGCTTGTTGCGGAAGTTAGGTCGATATAGTCGATGCTTCGGCCATATTGGTTTTATCAGTGGTTAGATCGGTATAGCTAATGCCATAGTATATAAAAAAAGAGGATGGATAGGTTGGGAAAGGAAGTAGGTTAGGAAGGATAGGAGGATATATATTAGTTGGAGAATCTTGATGAGAAGTGGTATCATTGCGTGACTTATTAAATTTTACTACTATAACTCTCTCTATTTTGTTATGCCTTATTGTCAAAATAATTTCGAACTCCTTGTATCATTTTCACTCTAACTTCAGGACAAAGTTTTTTGAAGGAGGGGTGTATGTAATGCCCGACTTAATCTTATCATGCAAATTTTATTAGTGTTTAAATTACCTGAAAATATTGACTTATAATTATCAAGAAATATTGGTATATACCTACATTTGTGAAACTATATTTTTATTTATTGATATAAATTTTATTATCGTTATTATTCAATTCCCAACTTGTCTTCTCAAATTTAATTTTGGATAGGATGTGGTCCCCTTCCATTTATTCCAAATTAAATATCCATATCCCAAGGTGTCTTCTCAAAATCTACTTGGGAGAAGATATGGTCTTCTCTAATTAATTTCCAAATTAATTATTCATATCTTATCCCCAAAATGTCTTTTCAAATCTACTTGAACAAGATATGGTAAGAAAATTCAAGGATACTAAATGAAAGGATGAGGGAGTAGTCATGGAATTAATGATAGGTGGTTGAGGTGGATGGGAGGAAGAGGCATAAAAGGGGAAGGATGATGAGAGGAGAAGGGGGAGAGATCCTTGGTCTTGATTTTGTTTTGGAGGATTTTGTTTGGTGGAGGAATGTGGAGAATGAGAAGGGAAAGAATGGAGAGATAAAGGAGGGAATACAAACTTGGATCTGGAGAGTGATTTTTAAAATTGGACAAACTACATCTGGTTGGACTTGGGCTCGGAGGGCTAGGGAACCTGTGGAGGTTTCCTGGGCTAGGAAATACTTCGTAGTTGGTTGGGAGGAAAATCCAGTGGGGTAGTCAAGAGGAGCACCCCAACAGAGTCAGGAGCATCTAAACTAAGTGATTGGAAAATAAATTTAGTTTTTAGTTAGAGGGCCTTAGGAGGGAGCCTCGCAATTCTCACTGGACATTGGGCAGGATCAAGTTTTATGGGCTTTCCCGAGATGCTTTTAAGAGACTTAGCCCATCAAAATTAGGACGACGAGCTAATCGCAATGATACCATTCACTTGTCAGGTTCAATTTTCGGGCGGTCCCAAATTTTTTCAAAGTGATAAAAAGTGACCAAGACCTGTGTACGGTAGAAACCAGAGCTCAATTCATGGCCAATGAGAAGATTGAGTGCCTTGAACACAATTTGGATACATTCCAGGGCCTAATAGACTAGATGCAGAAATTCATGGACCAATTCAAACCGAGCACGTCAGGGTTGCATTGGGAGGCATATGGTAGTGATAAAGACCTAGAAGGAGAATCTAGCCATCATATTCACTTCATGGGAATCACCAAAGTTCCCACCCTCAGCCACCCAAGATGGACATGTATAACTTTGATGGCTCTAATCCGGAAGTATGGGTAGCAGAAATGGAACAATATTTAATTATGAATGATATCCAAGATGATCAAACTAAACGACGTGTGGATCCCATTACTTGGACCAAGAGAGATGGTAATGGTGGCATTGGCATCATAAATGCTATCCCGGGAACATAACTTGGCAGGTATTCACAAAATCTGTTTATAACCACTTTGACAAAGAATTTATTTTTTTGGATCATCTTACTAAGCTCTGACAGACAGGCATAATAAAAGAATACATTGCAGCCTTTGAGACATTGGCCTTCCACACAGACAGACTAGGAGATGAATTCTACTTGGAATGTTTGATAAGTGGCCTCAAAGAAGCCATCCAAGCACATGTCCGAATGCACCACCCTCCTACATGGATTGATGCTTGCAACAAGGCTATCGAAGTGGAATGTGCTTTAGCTGCCCAATCTCCTCATCCAAATTTCATAGCCTAGGGATGCTCCACCCAGGCTCAGGGCCCTACCTAAACGCTTAAGGTTCAAAAGGTGTCTCCAACAAAAATGGTTGAAAGAAGAAAACAAGGATTGTGCTACTACTACAATGACAAATACTCCCCTAGGCATAAATGTAAGGAACCCAAATTATTTCAAATTTATGTTATTGATCACAACTCATTTGAGGAAGCCCCACCCCTTGAGGGACCAGAGGATGAAGTTGAGGAAACGCAGCCAGACAATGAACTACCAGAGGAACCAGTTATCTCGCTACATGCGTTGGTGGGAATTTCTACATCCCAAACTCTTTAAATAAGAGGTGTCATTAAACATCTCCCTGTAGTAGTATTGATTGATAGTGGCAGCACTCATAACATTATCCATCAGTGAGTCACCAAAGTTGTTCATTGTTTTTTTAGGGAAGTCTCTAATTTCCAGGTCCAAATTGTTGATGGCAGGACAATGAAATGTGAAGGCCACTATCAAAATATCAAACTTCAAATGGGAGATTACCACCTAAAGACCCACATGTTTGCAATTAACATGGGTGGTTGTGACATTATCTTGGGTGGTGAATGGCTTCGCACACTAGGCCCAATCACCATGGACTTCCAGGAGTTATATATGAGATTTAAGAAGAATGACCACATGCATACCCTCCGTGAACTCCATGCAGGTGATCCTTCTATCATCAACTCTCATCGCGTGGAAAAGTTGTTGAAAAAGGGCCATCATGGAGTTATCACCCAGTTTAATGCCATCCAGGCCATTGAGCCCACTACTCTTCATATTCATCCTGACATGCAACAGGTCTTGAATTGACACCAATAGGTATTTGAAAAACCTAAAGAGCTTCCACCCTCTAGAGGGGAACATGATCATATCATCACTTTGGTCCCAGGGGAACAGTGATCGAATGTGCATCCATATTGATACCCTTTCGCCCAAAAGAATGAAATTGAAAAAGTCATTAAGGAACTCCTTGAAGCTGGTGTCATTCGTCCTAGCATCAGTCCTTATTCGTCACCAGTGGCCATGGTGCTCAAGAAATATGGGAATGGTGCATGTATCCAGACTTTAGGGCCCTCAAAAAGCTCATATTCAAAGACAAATTCCTTATCCTAATTGTTGATGATCTGCTGGATGAACTACATGGTGCTCAATTATTTACTAAGCTAGATCTTCACTCTGGCTATCACCAAATACACATGAAAGAAGTAGACATTCCCAAGACTGCTTTCTAAACTCATGAAGGCCATTATGAATTCTTGGTCATGCCATTTAGTCTCTGTAATGCCCCATCCACTTTTCAAAGCCTCATGAATCACCTATTGAAACCATATCTCCAAAAAATTGTCCTTGTTTTCTTTGATGGCATTCTCACCTACAGTCTCACTTGGGAAAAACATCTTCAACATGTAGACTTTCTCTTGCAGCTGGTCTGGAATTATAAATTATTTGTCAAATTGTCCAAGTGCTCTTTTGGCATGGAAGAATTCAAGTATTTGGGCCACATTGTGGGTTGTGAAGGTGTCTGGGTGGATCCCAAAAAGATACAGGCAATGCAAGATTGGCCCCAACCAAAAACCTTGAATATTTTGTGGGATTCTTGGGTCTCACCGGCTACTATCGCAAATTTGTCCGCAATTATGGCCCCATTGCTAGACCCCTCACTAATATTCTTAAGATAAATTCATTCCTCTGGATTGATGCAACACAACAGGCATTTATGGCTCTCAAACAGGCCATGTGTTCCACTCCGGTATTGGCACTTCCCGACTTCACCAAATATTTTGTGATTGAATGTGATGCTTCAGGTATTGGTATTGGTGTTGTCTTAATGTAGGAAGGTCGACCCTTGGATTTCACCAGCCAACAACTGAGTGGGAAACATTTGGGACAATCTACCTATGAGAAGCAGATGATGGCCATCTTACATGCAGTCATTACCTAGCGACCATACTTATTGGGGCGATGTTTCCAAATCCACACATACCATCAAAGCCTCAAATATTTTTTTGACCAACATCTATCCTCACCCTAACAAGATAAATGGCTGGCCAAAATGTTGAGATATGATTATGAGATAATTTACAGGAAAGGGTGTGACAATGTAGTAGAAGATGCTTTATCACGTGAATTTGAGGATGAAAGCACCCTTCTATCAATCCCTCTTCCCATACCAAATTGACTTGAAGAAGCCTGCAGGAATGTTTTTCACATCCCTCTCTCTCCCAACTCATTAGTAACTTGAGAGCAGATCCTCATTCCTCAATTGGCTACTCTTAGAAGGATGAAATTCTTCACTGCAAGGATAGAGTAGTTATATCACCGACATCCACCCTCAAAATGCACATTTTGGTAGAGTTGCACTCATCTCCCATTGCATGTCATGCAGGCTTTCAAAAGACTTGTGCTTTCACTTATTGTTCTTTCTTTTGGACAGGCATGAACAATGACATTCTTACTTTTATAGCTGAATGTGATGTGCGTCAACACCACAAAGGAGAAATAGTCAAGTCACCATGTTAGGGTCCCACCCTAACCCCCTTATCTATGTAATGGGACCACGTCATAGTTAAGAGTCAATAAAGCCCATATTAATAATTGTAAGTGGTTAATCCGCAATTAATAAAGGAACCACAGTTAGTTGCAAATGAGTCGTAGTATTAGATAGATGGTATTAGTAATAAGCAGTATTGACCCGTGGTATTACTCATAGGAGTCATATATAAAGGATAGAACTCCCTGCGAGGAGCATCGTGTCTTATTTTTGTAATCGAGCTCTGCTCTATTGGAGGTTGCCCCCTCGAAGAGGCAAGTGAACATTTCTCTCTGAATAATAAAGTCATTGCCATTCTATGCTCTCGGTCTATTTTCTTCGCATATTTTGTATTTGGGTATCTTTTGCAGGTTAAGAAGCATAACAAGTGGTATCAGAGCTCTTTCCAGGGTCGATGGGATCTCCATTTAGTAGCAAATTATTTTTTTTGGCTCGAGACGTGTTCCGGCATCTTTAAACCACGGGATCTGTCGTTGAGTGCATAAATCTGCGGATTTGGGGAGGCATGCACGCAGGAAATACAAGAGGTGGTCACGTCTGTTGGACTCCCTTGTAACCCTTGTGGGTACCCCTTCGAGTAGTAGTGCATTAGACAGAACCGCGCATGAACTGTCTTCCACATACCCTTTGGGTATATCGGAAGCCCCATAGGCTCCCTGAAAACCTCGCCATAGATAAACCAGCGACTGTCTTGCGGCTACAGTACACCAAGAACAACACTCGGAGAGATTACTCGCCCGTACGATAGGGTAGTCGGGTGGTACGGCTAAGGGTACGGTCGACCCTCCTTAGTTAGAGGCCTGAAACATTGGGCCGAGTACTACTGCCAGACCCTTATGTATATTGCGATCTGTAGCACCTGACACTCCTCAAGACCCTAGTTCCTTTTCCTTTTAAGCATCATCTCTTCTAGATCCGCTTGAGCAAAGGAGTGCAACAGCAGCAGACATCGGTCCCAACCAGCCAGTTCTCTCAGATCCAGCAGACCATAAGCGTTGTGCAGGGTTACTATACTGGGGTATAATTGTCGCAGGACTTTTGGCCGCATTGACATTTTGAGGATTTGGCGACTGCAGTATTGATCAAGGAGTAAAACTCCGTTAGGACTTTTGGCCGCATTGACATTTTGAGGATTTGGCGACTGCAGTATTGATCGAGTAAAACTCCAGGATGCTTATTGGTGATATAGCCCATTAAAATCAAGACGACGAGCTGAGCATGGTGGTACCACTCAATTAATTGGGCAAAAAAAAAATTTTGGCGGTCCCAATTTTTCATCACTACGGTGTATGGTAGAAACTAGAGCTCAAGCGATGGCCAATGAAAGGATGGACAAACTGGAGGAAACGGTGAACAAAATCCACACTCAGCTGGACAAACTAGATCTGGATAACATGACCTCCCTACTTACAGGAATGAGTCTCCAGCTAGAGAAATTGCAAGGAAAAGGCAAGGAGGATTTGATGTCAAACGGCAAGGAGCAAGCCCACGAGGAGGGGTATAATGGCTATGAAGGCATTTACGGTGAATCTAGCCACTCTCCTCACGTTTGGCACACCCATCCACCACCCAATCAGTGACTTCCTAAGTTGGATATGCATAAATTTGACGGTTCTCACCCAGCAGCATGGCTAGCACAAATGGACCAGTATTTCAAATTGAATCAGATCCTAGATGATGCGACTAAGCTTGTGTTGGGGAGCATGTACTTCGAAAATGAATGGTGGCAATGGTGGGAATGGCATCAGCGCTCCAATGGATATTTTAGGACTTAGGTCCAATTTACCAAAGCTCTTCGAGATCGCTTTGAACAAGAAGACTCTTATTTGGGTTGTCTCACTAAGCTCAGACAGACTGGTACAGTAGAGGAATATATTAATGCTTTTGAAAGCTTAGCTTTCCACACTAAGGGTCTCACAGATGAGTTCTACACGAAATGTTTTATCAGCGGTCTTAAAGAAGCTATCAGAGCTCACGCTACTTCACCACCCTCCCACGTGGATGGAGGCTTGCAAGGCAGCTCGTAAGGTGGAACGTGCATTAGCAGCCCAATACAGTCGCCCAAATTTCCCCGCTAAAGGTCCCCTCCCACAGGCGCAGCACACGACTCAAACACTTAAGGTCCAAAAGGTGTCCCCTGCGGAAATGGCCGAAAGAAGGAAGCAAGGACTATGTTACTACTGTGATGACAAATACTCCCCAGGTCATAAATGTAAGGAGCCCAAATTTTTTCAAATAGATTCCACTGACTACAACTCAACAGAGGAAGATCCTACACTTGGGGAACATGAGCTGCTAGAGGACGATAACCAACAGGACGATGTCTCTGACGAACCGGTTATTTCGTTGCATGCCTTGGCAGGGATTTCTTCCCCTCAAACGCTCAAAATCGAGGGTTTATTAAACATCACCCAGTAGTAGTTTTGATTGATAGTGGAAGTACACATAATTTCATCCATCAAAAAGTCGCAGAAACAGTGCATTGCTTTGTACGAGCAGTTTCTAACTTCCAAGTTCAAATTGCAGATGGGGGCACAATGAAATGTGAAGGCCGTTGTGAAAATGTCAAACTTCAAATTGGGGATTATCAGTTGAAAACCCACATGTTTGCCATAAACATGGGGGGTTGTGACATTGTCCTAGGAGCTGACTGGCTCCGCACTCTTGGGCCAATCACAATGGATTTCCAGGAGTTGTATATGAGTTTTAAGCAGAACGACCACACACATACCCTCCGAGGACTCTAGGCGGGAGCCCCCTCTATCATAAGCTCGCATAGGATGGAAAAATTGTTAAAAAAGGGCAATCATGGAGTGGTAACTCAATTTAATGCCATCCAGGGAGTCGAAACCAAGCAGCCGCCACTTCATCCTGAGATGCAACAGATTTTAAATAACCATCTGCCGGTCTTTGACAAGCCTCAAGGGCTTCCACCCTCGTGAGGGGAACATCATCATAGCATCACCTTGGTTCCAGGGGCCCAACCCCCAAATGTGCGCCCATACAGATATCCGTTCACCCAAAAGAACGAAATAGAAAAAATCATCAAGGAACTTTTGGAAGTAGGGGTCATTTGTCCTAGCATCAGTCCTTACTCATCCCCAGTGGTCATGGTACTCAAAAAAGATGGGGAGTGGCGGATGTGTCCTGACTTCAGGGCCCTCAATAAGTTGACCGTCAAAGATAAATTTCCCATCCCGGTGATTGATGATTTGCTGGATGAACTCAATGGGGCTCAATTTTTCACGAAGTTGGATCTTCGCTCAGGCTACCACCAGATTCGCATGAAGGAAGTCGACATCCCCAAGACTACTTTTAGAACTCATGAAGGCCACTATGAATTCTTGGTCATGGCATTTGGTCTTTGTAATGCCCCCTCTACTTTTCAGAGCCTTATGAACCACAGTCTCAAGCCATATCTCAAGAAATTTGTCCTTGTCTTCTTCGATGACATCCTCATCTATAATTGCACTTGGGGCGCACATCTGCAGCATGTAGATCTACTCTTGCAACTGCTCTGCAAGCATAAATTATTTGTCAAGATGTCCAAGTGTTCATTTGGCAGGGCAGAGGTAGAGTATTTGGGCCACATTGTGGGGCATGAGGGTGTCAAGGTGGACCCCAAAAAGATCCAAGCAATGCAGGAATGGCCTCACCCTAAGACCTTGAAGAGCTTGCAAGGATTTTTGGGTCTCACATGCTATTATTGTAAATTTGTCTACAACTATGGTCGCATAGCGAAGCCCCTCACCCAACTCCTAAAGAAAAATTCATTCGTCTGGAATGAGGAAGCACAACAGGCCTTTACAGCTCTAAAAAATGCCATGTATTCCACTCCAGTTTTAGCACTACCTGACTTCCCCAAATCTTTTGTCATTGAATGTGATGCTTCGGGGACAGGTATTGGCGTGGTTTTAATCCAGGAAGGGCGACCGTTCGCCTTCACAAGCCAGCAACTCAGTGGGAAGAATCAGGGCCAATCTACATACGAGAAGGAAATGATGGCCATCTCACATGTAGTCGACACTTGGCGACCTTATTTATTGGGGCGACATTTCCAAATCCGCACAGATCATCACAGTCTTAAATATTTTTTGGAGCAACGCCTATCCTCCCCACAACAAAATAAATGGCTAGCCAAAATGCTGGGATATGATTATGAGATCATTTACAAGAAAGGGAAAGACAATAGTGTAGCAGACGCATTATCTCGCCAATTTGAGGAGGAAAGTACCCTGCTAGCTATTTCCCTCCCCATTCCAGAATGGATTGAAGAAGCTCGCAGAGAATGGTTTTCACACCCAGGGCTCTCCCAACTCATTTCTCAATTACAGGCAGATCCAAATTCAACCAAGTGCTACTCGTGGTAGGATGATATTCTTCACTACAAGCATAGAGTCGTAATATCACCAGCATCCACCTTCAAAAGTCGCATTTTGGCAAAGATGCACTCATCTCCCATTGCAGGAAATTCGGGGTTTCAGAAGACGTATGCTCGCACCAGAAGATCATCTTTCTGGACATGCATGAAAAAGGACATCCTTACCTTCATAACTGAATGCGATGTCTGTCAATGCCACAAAGGGGAAACCATCAACACACCTGTCCCATTACAACCATTGCCTATTATGTCATCAATTTGGACGGAAGTTTCTATGGATTTCATTACAGGTCTTCTAAAATTAGGGAACAAGTCAATCATCATGGTGGTTGTGGACCGATTGTCGAAGTATGCACATTTCTGCGCTCTTCCCCACATGTTTACACCAACCTTGGTTGCTCAAACTTTCATGGATCGGATCTTCAAATTGCATGGCATGCCTATTTCTATTGTGTCCGACTGCGACCCGATCTTCACCAGCAATTTTTGGCAGGAACACTTCAGAATCCAAGGCACTCAACTAAAACTTAGTACTTCCTACCATCCGCAAATAGATGGTCAAACTGAAGCCGTCAACAAATGTCTAGAAACCTACCTTAGGTGTTTTACTTCAGAAAAACAACACCTTTGGGTACAGTGGTTTCCTCTGACAGAATGGTGGTATAACACCAACTATCAGGCCACCACCAAAATGACCCCCTATGAAGCAGTATATGGTCAACTCCCGCCCTCACCTACTTCATATCTCAAGGGATGCTCAAAAGTCCAAGCCGTGGATCAACTCCTATAACACCGCGCAACTATGCTCGCCCATCTTAGAGAAAATCTTCATCAAGCTCAGAACCGCATGAAGCAACAAGTAGACCAGCATCGCTCAGAGCGTCACTTTCAAGAAGGGGACCAGGTCTTTTTACGGCTCCAACCATACAAGCAAACATCACTCAAAGACAAGGGATGTCAGAAACTCTCTTCCAAATTCTACGGACCCTATCAAGTACTTCAACGCATTGGATAAGTGGCCTACAAGTTGGCCTTGCCACCTACTGCAAAAATCCATCCAGTTTTTCATGTCTCATGCCTCAAGAAAGTGATTGGGAACAATTTCAGAATTCAAACTAGTCTCCAAGAATTGGACGAAGAAGGATCCATCTGGCTTCAACCGGAACAGGTCCTCGACACACGAGTCAAGCAACAGTGCAGCCGCATGATTAAGGAAGTCCTCGTCAAATGGAAAGACACCTCTCTAGAAGATGCAACTTGGGAACCAGCCACTATTCTGTAGCAGTTTCCACAGCTTTAGCTTTGAGGACAAGGCTAGTCTTAAGGGGGTGGGCATGTTAGGGTCCCACCCTAACCCCCTTATCTATGTAATGGGACCACGTCATAGTAAAGAGTCAATAAAGCCCATATTAATAATTGTAAGTGGTTAATCCACAATTAATAACGAAACCACAGTTAGATGCAAATGGGCCGTAGTATTAGATAGATGGTATTAATAATACAGAGTATTGGCCCGTGGTATTGCACGTAGGAGTCATATATAAAGGATAGAAACTCCCTGCGAGGAGCATCGTGTCTTATTTTGTAATCGAGCTCTGATCTATTGGTGGTTTCCCCCTCGAAGAGGCAAGTGAACATTACTCTCTGAAGAATAAATTCATTGCTATTTTGTGTTCTGGGTATCTTTTCTTCGCATATTCTCTATTTTGGGTCTCTCTTCTTCACAGATTATGTATTTGCGTATCATTTTCAGGTTAAGAGCATAACAAAGACATTGATGGAGAGCAAGCGCTTCTGCTCTATTGATAGATAGAGATCCCAATGCCCACTCAAAGGTTGCTATAATATCGCCACTGGGATTATAAATGACTCCCCCTACCCCTGTCACTCCCGAATTGGATTTAGAGGCTCCATCAAAAAAGAGGGAATGGGAATTACAATTCTGAAGCCATTCTGAAAATTCTTCTTTTTTAACTCTAATTTTCCAACCGTGATTGGGAAAGCTGGAATATTGGCTGTAGATGTTTGCTGTTTGAGTGTCCTTGTTGTTGTCTGTCAAGCTGCCAATAAAGTCTCTTTCTTCTACACAGAGGCTGGCAATATCAATTTTCTTTTTGTTCTTAGCAACGATGGTTTTTAGTGTTACAATTTTGGCTTTACTGCATAGTATCCTTGTGATGGTCTCCTTGTCTCTGTAAATCTTGCAATTCCTTGCAAGCCAAATTTTCCATAGAAGGGCATAGGGGAGAGCATCCCACACCCTTTTAACTATGTTGTTCTTCTTATGCTGCCAAGGGTAGGTCTTCTTCCATATGGTTAGAATCTCACCAATGAAATGCTGGGGGTTCCAAGGCGTAGGGCCAAAAGGGGAGATTCCATTCCAACAAGAGATTACAAAGGGGCATGAGATGAAAAGGGGTTGGATAGTTTCTTCTACCCCTTGGCAGCTTGGGCATCGGGAGGGCCCAACTATACCTCTCCTTTGCAAATTTTCAGTGGTAAGGATTTTCCCCTTTAAGAGGGTCCATATGAAAAATTTTATTTTGGGGATGGCCTCATCCAAACGGTTTTCCAGTGCATCCAAGGAGGAGCAGGATAGTCCCTACTGTACAAGTAATGATGGCTAGCTTGAATTGTGTAACTAGAACTTGTGGGATCCCATCGAAAACTGTCAATGCCATTTCTTATGATTGGTGCAATGTTGTGGATATGAATTTGAAGACTGTCAATGCTCTTCTTGATATTTCTGGGAATGGGAGGGAAGCTCCATCCCTTCCAAGTCTGCAAATTTATGTCCCATTATGAAATTTGATCCAAATAATGTATTCATTTGTTGTGTAGGAAGAGGAGAATTTGATCCGTACCTGGCTAGCTACTGATAGGCTGGTTCCCCATAATTTTGTCTGCTCCAATTTTGACATTACTGCCTCCTTTGGGAACCTTGGAGATATTTTGTGCCATGAAGGGGATAACTTTTTTGCAAAGTTTCCAAACTTTTGAGCTACTTCTGGTGGGAATTTCGCAGTATAAAAGTTGTTGCCTTGGGCTGCTGAGATATTTGGCTTCAAGAACTCTTTTCCACCATGCTTGTTGTTCATCAAATAATCTCCACACTATCTTCCCTCCAAAAGATAAGTTTGTGAGCTTAGGTGATCTGATTCCAAGTCCTCCGCAATCCTAACATTGGATAACTTGCTTCCAACTAACCAAGTTAAACTTCTTATTTTCATTTTCGCCCCTTGCTAGAGGAAATGCCAGAGGATACTTTCAATTTTGTTATGGAAAGTGCCTAGAGCCTGCATAAGAGTGAATTGGTAAAGCGGAAGAGAAAAGAGACCAGATTTGAGAAGGACCAATTGACCTGCCAGATTAAGCCAAGTGGATCCCCACTACTGTACTTTTCTCTTTAATTTATCAAGCGTTGTATCCCAGATTTCAGCACTTGTGGGTCCTATGTTCACTGGCATTCCTAGATAGTTGAAATGGTCCTAATTTAGCTTGCAAGGTACCCGAAAAATGTTGGCTATATTATGAAGAGTTTGGTTTGAGGCATGCCAACCATATATGCATCTTTTTAGATGATTGATCATGCCTCCTGAATATCTCATATATTTGTCCACAAGAGCTTTGAATCTTCGAGCAATTGTTACAGATGCTCCTCCTATTAACAAGGTGTCATCAACAAATTGGGAATGCTTACTGTTTTTGACTCGATTTTCATACTTTATGCTAGTGATGAGGCCAGATCGCCTCTTGTGGTCAAGAGCACTACTAAAGGATTCAGCCATCAAGATAAACAGGTAAGGGGATAGAGGGCATCCTTGCCTCAGTCCTCTCAAGGATTGAAAAGGTGGACCAGGCCTACCATTAACAATGGGGGAATTCCAGGTTCCCATGATACAAGCTTTAATGAGTTCAAGAAATGGAGCAGCAAAGCCCATTTTTTGGAGAACGACAATAAGAAAAGAGTGCCTGACCCTATTAAAGGCTTTCACCAAATCCACCTTCAAGATGAATCCCTTTTCATTCCTAGTATGGCTGGAGTGGATTGCTTCTTGAACAAGGAGAATGGAGTCTGATATTTGCCTATTTGACATAAACCCACCTTGGATTTCAGAGATAATCGTAGGTAGCAGAGGCTTAAGGCAGGCCGCTAAAATTTTAGTAAAGATTTTATATGAGGAGTTTCAAAGGGATATGGGACGCTACCAGGAGAAGTTGGTGCGTCGATTCTCCTTGGGGATGAGGGCTAGGTGGATAGAATTTGTGTAGCCTCCCATTTTCTTTCTACGTTGAATCCATTTCATCATTTTGATGAGGCATTTTTTAATAGTTTCCCAATGAGCTCTATAGAAGCAAATTGGAAAGCCATCCGGCCCAGGTGCTTTGTCTGGCTGGAGGACCCAAATGGCTCCTCTTATTTCTTCTTCCTCTATATCTTTGTTCAGTCTTTCATTTATTTTAGTAGTGATCTTATTCGACAGATATTGTAAAAGGTCTGCGTAATTTTCTTCTTCTCCATTTTCAGTTAGGAGTTCTCTGTAATGATCTGAAGTAGCTTGTTTGATAGCACCTTGGCTGATTTCCTGATTTCCTTCACTATCTATGATAGAGGTAATGTTGTTTCTAATTTTTCTGACTATGGTTTGCTTATGGAAAAAGGTCGTGTTTTTGTCCCCGCCCTTCAACCATAGCTACCTCGACTTGATTCTCCATTTATGCTCTTCTTCTCTTCTAATGCAATAAAGCTGGCTGTAAAGATTGTCTTCATGATTTTTATCTGCCTGCTGGTATCCTCGCTTTTCCATTGTGCTATGGAGTTCGTCTAACTTGGCTTTTGTCTCCCTTTTCTCCTTTTCCGGCTCTTTGTAGTGGGTTTTTTCCCAATCCTTAAGAGCATATTTTACAATTTTGATTCTGCTTTCCCAAAAATAACCCGATGATACTTCAATGTGCTATCGCTAGGTATGTTGAATAAAATCTTTGGTTGATGGCTTTTCATTCCATAGTGGGTTGTATTTGAAGGGGAGAGGGCCCAAAGGGCAGTGGGATTCAAGGGTCATTTTGGTAGGGTAGTGGTATGAGGTTGTCAAAGGGAGGATTGAGGCATAAACAACAAAGTAGGTGGATAGGAGGGTTACATTCACCAGAAGTCTATCCAGTCTTTCCATAATGTTGTTTTTCCCCAACCTACGATTATTCCAGTTGAATTTGTGGTTCTTTGGAATTACATCAACAAGATCACCATCCTACATTATAGCCTCCATTTGATTTCTATATGGATCTGGGGAGAAGCAACCTCCTCGTTTCTCATTAGAGTGAGAAATGAGATTTAAATCTCCCCCTCGAATAATGTTGCTATTGTCTTCTTCTGCTATATTTTTTTTGAGGGAGTCCTAGTTACTCCTTATCTCTATAATGATTTGCTACATAAACATTGTAAATAACTATTTGTTGGTTTCTTGAATTATTCTTCAAAACAATCTTTATCCAGTGTTGATTTATTGTTTCTACTGTGTTACTCCAATTAGTTTGGTGCCAGAGCATAGCAATTCTCCCATAAGCTCCTCTTGATTCACAAGCACATCCTTTATACTGTTTATGTTGTGCAATGATTTTGCTCATTTCTAGCTGTCCCTGCGTTGTTTCTTGTACTAAGACAAATTTTGGTTTCTCTTGATTGATTATGTCTTTTAAGTCATTCGATTTGGAGGGGTGCCCTAGTCCCCTGCTATTCCATGAGAGCACTTCCATCATTTCAAATGAGGATTGTGGGGAGTTTCTCGCCCTCCCTGATCCTTGTTTACTGAATCTTTATCTATTTTTCCTAAGATGTAGGACTCTATGGGGTTCTGGATGCCCATTGCTATATCCTTCTGGGCATTTTCATCTCTGTGTTGTTTAGTTGATTTCCTTCCTGGTCTGATTTTCTTTTGATTGTCAAGAGTTGCACCATGCTCCTTTGAGTTGCTTCTAGTGATTCTAGATGGGGGTGGGTCAAGCGGGAGGGAGGAGGAGATAATGAGAGGGAGAGGATATTCTGAGTGATCAGATTAGACTGCGGGGGTAGGAATATCTTTAGGAGGGGAGAGGATGTGGAATGGGTTGGAGGAAGGAGAAGAGGGTTGAGGACTTATCTGGCGATCAGGATTTAGAGAATTAGGGAGGGATGAGGAGGATGGAGGAATGGGAGGTGAATGAGAAGACATTCCATCTTTAGGGTTTGGCTTGGGGATATGGCAGCTTTCTTTTTCTTCACTGTTTCACATTGCTCTTCTTGCGGATTTTTTTCTACATTTACTAGTTTTGTACAACTATTAGCAAAATGGCCATATTCATGACATACCTTGCACTTGAATGGAATCTGCTCATAATGTAATTGTTGAATGTGAGTCCAATCGTCTACCTTGAGTTTGATGGCTTCTAGCAATCCTTTGCCCAGATCGACTTCTACACAAATGCGAGCACAAGCCTGCATGTTGTCCTTAGGTTCACTTCGATCGATGTATTTTCCTACAGCATTTCCAATAGCTTGAACTAGTTCATCTCCCTAGAAGTGGAGGGGAAGGTGAGGTAGCCAAACCCAAACAGGAATAGCACTTGGTATGTCCAACTCGGGATCAAAATCCTGAGTCCACTTATTGAGATATAATCCTCTTGAGTCCATGAAATAGGGCCCATTCTAAAAGATTAAGTCTTTATCTTCTTTTGTTTCAAAATGAAAGGTGAAATACCCTTTTCCACAAAATCTAATGGAGATTTTCCCTTGAGTTTTATCAGATAATTCCTTTCCACCCATCTTGCACTATTTTTGGTGACGGCCAGAGTCCAATAAATTGCCCAATGAGTCCTCATTCTCCTAGTGCAAGCGAAGCCATGCGAGGCAGGGCTGGAGGTAAGTTTACTTCTTGCAAACCATCAAGCTTTTTCACTAATTTAGAGACTGTAGGGCAAGGTCTCTGTGGAGGTAATGATCTGACCAATGCCGAAAAGGCCTGTTGAAGAGCGGCCTCCTTTAGTGGAGCCTCCGGAGGGGCCATGCCAAGGGGCCGAGGGCCGAAACAAGGAGCGCAATCGAGAAGACCTAGCAAAGCATGCGTAGCTGACTATAGTCCCAACGTGTACTATGATAAAATATTAATAAAATGAATAGAATATTTTTATAATCAAATGAAAAAAGATATGTTATTTTCACAAGGAATTTTTTAGACTTTGTTATTGGTATGGTTATGTTTAAATTGATATTAATAATTAATTCTTTAAATTGAAATTATTTAAAATATTTATATATACATTTTTGGGTTTGAATTTAATAATTATAATTTTTAATTTAAAAAATATAGTTTAAAAATAATATTTTTTATGTAAAACTATTATTTTTGTTAGGTCGAAAAGTGTGTTATTGATTATATTTTTTTATACAAAATTATTATTTTTCTTATTTCGAAAAGTGTGTTACAGTTTATTACAAAATTGGTATGAGAAGATAATGTTGTGTTATATAATATTTTATCAAATTATATTCAACACTAAAGGTAAACTCAACAGCTTGATTAAATCTCTGGGAAGTTGCAAGAAATATGTTTTAGCATGACAGAGCCATCAAAATATCAAAATACATGGATCTTATTTAAACGCCTCGGTCGTCCGAAGTTTACCGAGGGGCAATTGTTTGTTCTTGTCAAAACCACTTTTTCATAAGTGGCAGGTGTAGGTTAATAACGGCCCCCCTCCAGCATTTTTCTAAATCACAACCCCCACCCCCAGTGCTATTTTACTTATGGTATTTGGGATACAACCATACAACGGATGCAAAAGGAGGTATTGTTGATCGAATATCTAGAGACATCGGGCAGAAAGGTCAGCTCTGTACTTTAACTTATGGAATACAAACAACTGCCAGATGATTTTGAGCGATTTTTTGTTTGAGGCATCCATGAAAGGGTTGTATACGGATGTTTAGTATTTCCTTCTCTACGTTGGAAAATCATCTACTAGTGGAAAATATGGAGTTTGTGGAAAATATGGAGTTTGTGTGTTGTGATGAGGTTATTGATAAGTTTAATATTGAAGATGTTTGTTGTTACACTAAAATTTTAAGGTGTCGGTAAACTTTTATGGTGGAAATTATGGACTTGAGATAGGTGTGGTGATTTTTCCAACAATTTTTCCAACATAGTTCAGGGAGTCTATGAAGAGGTTTGTCATTACATTAAAATGTCACTTTTTCAAATATAGCCTGGGAATCTATGAAGAAGTTTTCCATTACACCAAAATGCTGAGATGTTAGCAAACTAATTTTCCAAACCAGTAACTAGGATCCCTAAAGTGGATATTATGAATTCTACAAAAATATTGTGATTCCCCAACATAAATTTATCATTCCCTTACAATATTTTTTATCTGATTTTCCAATGACAAATTAGAATATATTTATCACTAATTTGAAGTTTTTGTTATTATTATTATTATTATTATTATTATATATATTATAAACCCTTAAATATTTTTTATCTTTATTAAATGAACTTCCCTTTTTAAAACAACCCTTATATATATAGATAGATATATATACTTTTAATGAATGATACTTATTTTTTATTTATATATATATATATACTTTTTCCTTTTATGAATGATATTAATTGAGTGTTGTTTTTTTATTTTTTTTATATGAAACATTCATATTTGATATATATTAATGAGTATTTTTTTTTTTTTGTATATGAAACCATTCATAATTTGATATATATTAAGGAGTATTAAAACCATTAGTGTTTTCTTTATGTTTATTTATTATATATATATATATAATAATTAATTGAGTATTAAAAATATTGTTGGAAAGTTATAAAGTTATATATTTATTAAATAAGTATAATAATAGAAAAAATGAGAAAATATTAAATTTTTAAGATTATTTAAATAAAAAATTATTTATAAAAATTATTTATGGTTTTTACATGAACAAAATGATGAAAAAGCTATTTTTTAATCTATTAAATTAAAAAATAAATTGTTTAACTTCATATTAATATATAATTATATGGAAAACTATATTTTAAATAAATAACACTATTCTACTATTCTACTGCATTGTTATTATTCTAAATAAAACTATTCTATTACATTGTTATTATGGAAAAAAATGGATGATTTGATCCCATTAACATTCTTTACACAAGAGGAATCAATTTCAAATGGATGATTTGATCTCATTAACAATCATTATAACATTTATTATATAAGAGGAATGTTGAAGATAATGGAGAATATCGTAGAATAGGTGGAGTTGGTTCACGTAACCTTAGGATAGGAATTAATTTCTATTTCTTAGGATGTTGTTCTAACTTCCCTAAAGCCATGTCTTCTATTTAATGTGTAATGTGCATGAACAATGTAGACTGTTCTGCAAAGCTAGTTTCTCGTGGCTTAGACACTCTTTTGCAGAGCTGACCAGTGGGTTTTATTTTATTAATGTGAACATTGCCATTTTTATCATGGTATCAGAGCGTCAGGCCTGAGGAACCTATACGCTAGCTGGGGGGTGGTTCTTTGAACTGAGATCATCGCAGTTGTAAGGCGGGTAACTACGACGATTCCGAAATCGTCGCTGGTTTTGAGTGTACCTCTACGACGAGTGCACTGTATCAAACTTCGCGTATATTTTTTGATTTTTTCGTTGTAGCAAAGATGTGTACAGCTGCAACAACATCGTGGAAAAGACAGGAAGTTCTGCGACGATCGTGTAAGCCAAGAATAAGGCTGTAGCTGTGAGGGGAAGCCAAGAACAAGGTTGTCGTTGTTAGAGAATATGCGTGGAGAAGCCAATAACAAGGTTGTAGCTGACAACAAGAGGTTTTCTGGAGGCTGAGAAGGAAGTTACAGTGATCTGTGCGTGTGCTGCTAGATCAAACAACATTGAAGAATAGTGATCTATCTCTGTCATAGATCTGGGGTAAATTTAACATCTTTTACCTGTCGATTTTTTTTCCTAAATCGCCAAGATGACTAACAATATATTTAAAGCATGCATGAATGAGAATAACAAGCTTGATGGTTCCAATTACGCAAATCGGAAGTTCAAGATGCAGACTCTGCTAGAAGTGCAGAGTGCTTGGACAATTACGAGTGGTGATGAGTCGAGGCTCGCGGCTGGATCAGCATTGGTCCCAGATTGGGAGAAACAAGAAAGTAGAGCAAGGACAATGTTAAATACGTCAGTGAAAGACTGCATTATACCATACATCAGAGAATGTAAGTCAGCTAACGAGATCTGGGGAATTCTGAAGGAGTTGTATGAGATTAGGAATTCAAATCGTCTTTTGTTCCTCAAGAGTAAGATCCTATCCCTGAAGATGGAGGAGAATGAAACAATTACCTCATTCGTAGCAAGGATCAAGGATCTAAAGAACAAATTATCAGACATTGGTCATACAATGGATGACACAGATCTTGTAACCATTACAATGAATCATGTTACTGATGATTATCGAATGTTCATCACTAAGATAAATGCCAAAGAGAAGATCTCACATTTTGAAGAACTGACAGGTATACTGATGCAGGAAGAAGAGAGGAGATCGACTTTGAAGCCCTAGAGTGCCAATCTTGCATTGATGGCAAGGAAAAACTTCTACATAGGGAAATGAGGTCCATAATAACAAAACAGAGAAAGTTCACTGAAACAGCCAAATCTGACCCAAGGTATGCACCGAATAAAAACTACTCTAAAACCAAATGTTTTTATTACAGAAAATTGGGTCATATTCCCGGGGAGTGTAGGAAAAATAAATATCATGAAGAACAGTAGAAGCCAAAAAGACATGCAAGTCATCTCGTGAATGGTGACCAGGTGTAGAATTTAAGATTGTTCATCGCAGATCGTGATGAAAATGTTGATGCAGACATCTGGTATGTAGATTCGGGAGCCTCAACACAAATGACAGGGAATAAGCATTGGCTAGAAGATTTTAAAGAAACCAGCGAAGGCACACAAATATACCTAGGTGATGACAGAAGTAATCAAATCAAAGGATGTGGGAAATTTTCTATTATTCTACCTAATGGTAATATCAAACAAATTTATAATGTAATGTATGTGCCTAGCATAACAAAAAACTTGATTTCTGTATCTATGATTACAGATAAAGATTTGAAAGTTGGATTTTTAAAATCTAACTGTTACATTAAAGATCTACTAGATGGCATGAAGATAATTGCTATAGGAATCCAAACAGGAGGATTGTACAAGTTAGATTTGAGACCTGCACCAGTTCGAGCATTAATAGCAGCGAGCATGACCACAAAAGAACTTTGGCATCAAAGATTCGACCACATCAACTACAATGATTTGTTATTATTTAGAAGAAGGAAATGGTAAGAGATCATCCTATGCTAAAGAAAGCACATAATGACTGCGATGCCTGTAATTTAGGAAAAATGCATAGAGAAGAATTCCCTATTAGAGTAGAAAAGAAACATAGGGATATACTAGAATTATTGCACACAGACTTTTGTGGACCCATTCAAACAAAATCATTAGGAGGTGCACTATATTTTCTACTATTTATTGATGACTGTATGAAGTTTTCTTGGGTGTATTTATTAAGTAAGAAGAGTCATGCATTAAAATACTTTAAGCAATTTAAAAATATGATTGAAAGACAAACAGGGAAACAGATAAAAATTCTCTGTTCTGATCAAGGGGGAGAATATGGGAAGGATGAGCTTATCAGATATTGTAAAGATCATGGAATTTTGAAGCAGTTCATAATACCCCATACTCCACAACAGATTGGAGTAACAGAAAGAAAAAACAGAACACTCTTGGAATGTGCTAGAAGTATGCTTAGAGGTAAGAATCTTTCGAATGGTTTTTGGGCTAAAGCAGTGAATACTGCAGTCTATTTGAAAAATAGGAGTCCTACAAGAAGTCTGGAGTCTAAAACTCCTTTTGAAGCTTTATATGGATATAAACCTGCAGTAAAACACTTAAGAATATTTGGATGTAAATCATTTACCCATATACCAAAGGAAGATAGAAGAGAATTAGACTCAAAAGCCATCAAATGTACTTTTATAGGGTATTGTTCGTCATATAAAGCATACAGATTATTTAACCCCTCTAGTCACAAGATCTTTGTTAGTAAAGATGTTAAATTCCATGAGTAGGATAATGAAGAACCTGATGAGCACTATGATGGATCGGAAATTCCGTACTTGAAGAAGAAGAACCAGAGAACAATCAGGGTTAGCAGCAGACAAAGGTAGAGGATGAACAACAATAGTAGCAGCAACAACAATAGCAGCAGCAATAGCAACAGCAGCAACAATAGCAGTAGAAAGAAAAAGTAAATGATGACCAAATAAGGTTTGGAACCATCACCCCACCACTCAGGAGATCAGGTAGGAAAGCTCAAATTCCTACAAGATATAAGGAAAATTCTTTTATAACTAGTATGATGAATGTGGTTGAACCATCTAGTTATAAAGAAGCAAATGAAAGTAGTGAATGGAAAACAATCATGGAATAGGAATATGATTCAATAATCAGAAATAACACTTGGGAATTGGTTGAACTTCCTAGAGGATAGCAAACCATAGGTTTTAAATGGTTATATAAATTGAAGATTAATGCAGATGGAACTATAGAAAAATTGAAAGCTAGGTTGGTTACAAAGGGGTACAGAAAAAAAGAAGGGATAGACTATGAAGAAACCTTCGCCCTTGTAGCTAAATTGAATGCCATCAGAATGTTAATTGCTTTAGTTACTAAGAAACATTGGATGATGCACCAACTAGATGTAAAGTATGAATTTTTGAATGGAGAACTAAAAGAAGAGGTTTATCTAGAGCAACCGGAAGGTTTTGTCCAAAAAGGAAAAGAACATTTAGTCTGTAGATTGAAGAAAGAACTTTATGGAATAAAACAAGCTCCCAAGTCGTGGTATGAGAAAATTGATTCATTTTTCTACAAGCTGGCTATAATAGAAGTAAGAATGACCTTAATCTTTACACCATGAAAGATGAACAAGGGTGCGTAGTGCTGATTTCATTATATGTAGATGATTCGATAATTATAGGTGATGCTATATATCTAATTGATGAAATCAAGCAGCAGATGTCATAGATGTTTGAGATGAAGCATCTCAGTGAACTCAAATACTGTTTAGGTCTTGAGATATGGAGAGATTCAGGTCAAACATTTTTGTCTCAAGAAAAGTTTGTCAAAGCCCTGTTAGAAAAGTTTAGAGTGGATCAGTGTAAGCCTGCACCGGTACCATTCCAGCAGAACATCAAATTGTAGTGTGAGAATGGCTCAAAAGCGGCAGATGCAACACTTTACAGACAACTGGATGGGAGTCTGATCTACCTAACCACCACTAGACCTGATTTGGCTTATGGAGTCAGTGTGTTAAGCCAATTTATGTCTAAGCCACTAAAAATTCATTGGAATGCAGTGAGGAATGTTTTGAGGTATCTACAAGGTACTGTAGATTATGGAATTATTTACACTTACTCCTTTGATGTTAGATTAGCAGGATTTGCAGACTCAGATTGGGCAGGAAATGTAGATGATCGCAAATCTATAACAGGTTATGCATTCAGTCTTAGATCCGGGGTGATCACATGGAGTAGCAAGAAGCAGAACACAATCTCCTTGTCCTCGGCAGAAGTAGATTATCAAGCCATGTGCGTAGCAATGTGTGAGGTGGTTTGATTGCGAAGACTTCTCTAGAATGTTGGGGAAGAACAAACAGCTGCAACAACAATCAGATGTGACAATCAAAGTTCCATCAAGTTGGCCAACAATATAGTGTTTCACAAAAACACTAAACATATTGATACTCAATTCCACTTTGTTAGGGAGAAAGTGCAATCCAAAGAAATTCATCTGGAATATTGTAATACATGTCACAATGTTGCAGAAATTTTCACTAAGCCTCTTGGAAAAGTTTAATTTCAAATGTTTAGGGAGATGTTAGGCACATACGTGAACCCATTCTCCATTAAGGGGGAGTGTTGAAGATAATTGAGAATATCCTAGAATAAGTAGAGTTGGTTCACGTAAACTCAGGATAGGAATTAGTTTCTATTTCTTAGGATGCTATTCTAACTTCCCTAAAACCATGTCTTCTATTTAATGTGTAATGTGCATGAACAATGTAGAGCATTTTACAGAGCCAGACTCTCCTCGTTCAGACTCTCTTTCGTAGAGCTGACTAGTGGGTTTTATTTTATTAATGCAAACATTACCATTTTTATCAAGGAATCACTTTAAGATATCATTATTTGTTGAATTTATATGAAAACAATTTACTAATTAAATTTAAAATAGATTATTTTATCTCATTAACATTCATTATACGATAAGAATCAATTTAAGATATGTTATTTGTTGAATTTGTAAACAATTTACTAATTAATTGCTTTGATGTGTCAAAATTCTAATTCTTATCTCATTAATTGTTTTGATGTGTCAAAATTATAATTCTTATCTCATAACACTTTGTTATTGGTTGATGCTTACAGTGGGAAGTTGTAATCTAACTTATTGAATGGAAAAATGATCATTTATTTATTGAATTGGTCATAAAATGTGGCACATACACTATGGTTGTTACCTGGCTATGGAAAATCACTCTGTCCCGAATAGGATGGCCCTAGGCATCACCCTGTCTTTTGTTCAAACCTCTTTACTGTAGGGTCATTTCTTTTGGTATCCAACAGGGTTTTGCTGGGTTTGTTTCATGGTATATTTAGGTCAGCCATGGCTCCTGTTTGGATCCACATTATCATTGATATACAAAGCGAGACACATGTCTTGTAGGGATGACACAATATCACTTTGGGTTTTGGCATGGCAAAGGATATTTTTATGAAAGTTTGGCGCAATAATCTTCTTGGTCTTCACTCATTTTTTGTCTTGGCGACACTGTGGTCTTGTTAAATATACTCATTGTTTTTCTATATGGTCTGATATGGCTCACTTCTCTTTGCATAGCTGGATTTTAGTCTCTCAGTTTCGTAGCCTTAGTTTGATATGGATGATAATGATGCTCATGTTTGTAGTAACCGTATAGAAATTGTCAATTTTGGCCTCTTGAATTATATGTAAACTCTTTTGATTAATAGAATCTTTTGCATTTTTTTTTTATAATACTACCTAGGCACACACGGGGATTTGAACCGGTGACCTATCGCAATGAGTGCCTTAAAAATGTACCCATTCACCATCAATCCAAAGCCCCATGGTCAATAAAATCCTTTGCATTAGCTAACAAGAAAAGATGGAATTGTTTTTTTAATTATTAAAAATATAATAAAAAAATTATAATATCTTTTATTATTATAAATTTTTCTTTAAAACTCATGCTATAACATATTTTGTCTTTCACTCCATACTTTACCATATACTTCATTCATAATTTGAGATTATAATGTTTCACATATAATAAAATCACACCAATCTATCAAATTATTTAGTCTTCTAAATTATTTTTTTCTTTAAATCTTTGCTTTATAAAATTAAGATAAATTAATTTGGTGAATATTCACCATACTTTTACATTTTATACTTAAAACATTTCTTCAATTTACCTATGACGAATAGATTTCTTCTTAATCACTATATATACTAAGAATTTTATTAATTTACAATTTTCATTGAGTTTATTTACTATTTACTACTTTGAAATATAAGATAAAAACTAATAATATTTCAATCTCAATTTTATATATTTTTTTTCATTTTTTAATTTATCTTTAAAAGTTAAAAATTACATAATATATTTTTAAATTTATAGACTAACTTATAGGTACACAAATAATAGCCACCTAACAAAGCCACCCAAACTGGAAAATGTTAATAAAAATCTACAGATAGATCTTCTCTGAAGGACGCCCAAGGCGTTTTTTGATTGTGCCCCAGCTCAAAATTCTTGTGGATGTGGGTTCCATATTATTATGGATAAGAAACTTCAATATCTTGTATCATGGAATGGAGAAAGGGGCACATATAGCATGGCTAAGGCAAGGGCTCTAGAGGGCCTTCTCGCTTTTTGCATTTTTTTTGATATTCCATCTATCTCAATTTTTGAGAATTCCAAAGTTATGATTGATCATGTCAATGGAAAATGCCTTATTAGGAGTTCTCACCTCACAGGATGGATGGACAGGATCATGTTTTATTGGGGTCTTGTGAAAGAATGCTCTATTCAACACATCTACAGAGAACAAAACCAGCAAGCAGACAATTTGTCAAAGCGAGGTATTCAGTTAGAATCAAGTTCCTGGTCGATGGAGGTAATTTTGGAAGAGAAATCCTTTATCATTCAAGATTTCTCACTCCCAGACGCTTAATCTCTCCTGGTTATTTTCAGAGCTGCTGTTATTTCTCCTTTAGTATTCTCCTTTTTTTGCCTCTATCATCGTACTTGTATGATGTATATATCTTTTATCTATCTTTGGTATCAGGATCTCATATCTGTCTCTGCATATGGTTCATAATTTCTGCAACGCTTCTTATTATGAGATATGTATATGCTCAGATTATCTTTTTTTTCTTCTTTCTCAAGAGAGACACATCCCAAGTTTATGTTTCAGGGTTAAAAGACCTCCGCAGCTTTTTCTCTCTGAAAAAAATAAAAATAAATTATTGATAAATCAAAACTCAATAATGATTTGAATTGATCAAAGTGGTGCTAATGATTGATTAGGCATCACGTAAAAAAATTAATAGGCGCAATTTTTAATTGCAACTTGAATCCGTAGGAGAGTCCTACCTTCTGCAACTTCATTTTCTTAAACATGAGGGGGCATCTATGCGTTTCTCTAACGATAAAAACGACGGATGGTTTAATACTAAAAAAGGCATGTGTGCAATTTTCGGTAAATTCCGTCGAAGGTATGGAAAAAATTACATTTTATTTATAAATAAAAAAATATGTACAACGATGACAATTAAGTTAAATTAAAAACTTTGACCATGCATTACTATAATATAAAAGTAGGACGATAACACTAAAATGAGTAGATGAAACTTCAACTACAATTACCAATAGCCATCCCTAACAATATGAAATTAAAAACATTAATTTTGTTTACATTAATATGATAAATAAATTAATAAAACTTTGACTAATTACACGTATTTATATTTGGAGATAAATTAATTATTAAGAGAGTATTTGTCACTTCTATGTTAAAGTCAAATTGATTCAAGGAAGAGATTTTGTGGTGTAATGATTAGAGAGTTCTTCTCATTCATTCATTTCTTCTCGGAAGCTTGATATCATTTTGGGGACGAGGTACATATGTTTGTAGCTTTTTAAGAACCCTAGTTGCTTGGATCGCCTGATATCAATTTTTGGGGGGCGGAGTACATAGGTTTGTAGCTTTTTAAGAACCTTGGTTGCTTGGATCCTTCTCATGAGAAGAAGAGAAACCATAGTCATTTGGTACAAAATGCCCCATTTTCCTAGTTTGATGGTCACATCAAAGCAAGGAATATGAATCCCATGTGTTTGTAAATATGAATACCATGTGTTTGGAAAGTACAAGATGGATTTATAGAAATTTGCAATTATATCATAAATTTAAATCTATCTTTAATCAAATCACTCATCTAACATGTGAAATTCTTGTTCATATGACTTAATTATATAATATATGTCAAAGGTGAGGGACCAGACTTTTCTAAAACCACCAAGTTATATATATACACACATGTGGAGGAATTACAATAGAGAACTCACAAAAAAAAAAACTCCTCTTATCTTACCTTTGTGATTAAACTTTAGCTCATAACCCCTTTTCTTTGTCAATCTCTTTTTCAGTAGCCCTTGTATATGTGAGCACAACCACAATGCCAAAACCCTGAACCCTAGCCTTTTTCTATTGTACACTTTCAAAACTCCCTAGGGAAAAGCTCTAGGGGACGGAGATTCCCCTTTGTTAACTACTATATTGTCTTCTCCTTACATCAACTGACAGCGCCAAGACCCCGGACCCTCAGGTTTTTAAACCGAGTCACTTGCGCCTCCTTAAAACTTCTAACATAAAATAATCTGGGGAAGAGATATTTCCATCTGTGTCTGTTAATGTGTCTGTCACCCTTATGTTTCTAAAATCTGTCCAAACCTACATCACCCCGATGCTTAAAGATACATGTTAGCCTAATATTTTAAACTATGCGTCACTTTGAAAGTCCATGCCACCCCAAGATTTGAAAGATGAAGATCATTTTGAAACTCCCGAGAAGAATTTGTCCTTTGATAGAAATCCTCAATAGAGCTTTGGTTTTGTTCCCCAACTGTCATTAATTAACGAACTTTCAACCTTTAAAAAAAATATAATTCTTGGCTTTACTTTGTTCTCAATTCACTATTCAAATTAATAATGTATAAAAAGTCAAATTCCATTACTGTACAATTTGTTTATTTATAGATAAAATGAAATTCCTCCCTTATCTCTCACATAATTTAATAGAGAGAATTGCACACATGTTATTTTTAGATATTAAAAAATATATACTAACATAATGACATTAAAAATGTGGTTGATATATGCAAAAGCTTATATCAATCACATGTACAACCACATAAAAAATTAATGTTAAAAATAAATATTCGATATTAATATAAAATTTAATATTGATAATTACTCTTAAATTTAAATTATATTAAACTTAAAGTTTAAATATTAATAAATAGAAAAAGTTAAAGTTAAGTTCCAAATTTTAAAATTAAAATTAAAGTTTTTAATATTAATATTAATATTAAGTTAAGTTTTAATATTAATATTAAGGTTTAATAATTAATAAAGTTTAATATTAATATTAATATTAAAGTTAAAGTTTAATACTAATATTAAAGTTTAATATTAATAAATATATGTAATTAAATCATATGATTAACATTATAAACCTTATTAATAATATTATATCCTAGGAATATAAACTTGCATATTAATAAAATCAAGCAATTGATATTGTAAACCCAACACACTAATAAACCTAAAGGATTAATATTAAAAATTGAAGGGAATAATATTAAAGCTAAGTTATTAATATTATAAACCTAAGGAATATAAAACCTAAGATAAATATTATAAAGCCTAAAACAAACATGGTTGATGATGGTTGACCATGCTTGATTTTCATATGTATGCATTCTTTGTCACAAATGTGACAGTAGACCATAGTTGACCATGATTGATCTTTGTATTGATAGAATCTTTGTCATAATGCAACATTGGACCATGGTTGATAATGGTTGGTTTTCATATTGAGAATTTTTTTGTCACAATGTGACGTTGGACCATGAATGACCATGATTGACCATGGTTAATTTTAATATTGAGACAAGCTTTGGACCACGGTTGACCATGTTTGATTTTCATATTCAAACAATCTTTGTTATAATATGACGTTGTACCATGATTAACCATGGTTGATTTCCATATTGAGACAATATTCATCACAATGAGACGTTGTACCATGGTTGATCATTGTTGATTTTCATATTGAGACAATATTTCACATAATACAAGCTTAAATCATGGTTGACCATGCTTGACAATGGTTGATTTTCATATTGAGAAAACATTTATCACAATGTGATATAAGACCATGGTTGATCATGATTGACGATCTTTGACCATGGTTTATCATTCTTAAGCATGCTTTATTTTCATTTTAGGACAATCTTTGTCACAATGCAACGTTGGACCATGGTTGACCATGATTAATTTTCATATTGAGAGAATCTTTGTCATAATGCAACATTGGACCATCCTTCACCATGGTTGACATGATTGATCATGCTTGACCATGGTTGGTTTTCATATTGAGACAATATTTGTCATAATGTGACGTTGCACCATTGGTTACCATGGTTGACGATGGCTGACCATGGTTGTCACAATGTGATGTTGGACCATGAGACAATCTTTGTATCAATGCGACCATGGTTACTAACCATGCTTGATCGTGGACGGTCATGCCTCACCATGCTTATCACAATGTGACATTGAACAAATAGACAATATGTGTCACAATATTACCATGGCTGACCATGGTTGTTTTCGTATTGAGACAATCCTTGTCACAATGCAATGTTGGACCATGCTTTACCATGGTTGATTTTCATATTAAGACAATACTTGTCACAATGTGATGTTTGACCAGTGTTGACCATAGTTAATGATGGTTGATCATAATTGACAGGAACGACCATGTTTGACCAATGTTGACCATGATTGACAATGGTTGACCATGATTTATTTTCATATTGAGAAAATTCCATGATAAACCCTAAGATAAATATTAGAAATCAAGGTATATAAACCTTGATAAATATTATAAGATTAAAATTAACATGGTTTACCATTGTGAACCATGGTTGATTTTCGTATTGAGATAATCTTTGTCACAATGTAACATTGGACCATGGTTGATCATGTTTGATTTTCATATTAAGACAATATTTGTTACAATATGACGTTGGAATATGGTTGAACATGCTTGGCCATGATTTATTTTCATATGGAGACAACTTTGTCAAAATCTGACATTTGACCATGAATAACCATGATTTACCATGGTCAATGATGGTCAACAATGGTTGATCATTGTTGATTTTCATATTGAGTTAATCTTTGGCACAATGTGATGTTCAACCACAATTGACCATGATTATAAACCCAAGGGATTTATATATGAACCCTAGGATTAATATGATAAACCCTATGAATAATATTATACCATACAAATATGAACCCTTAGATTAATAAACCTAATGGAATGATATTATAAACTCAAGGAAATAATAAACCCAAGGGATTAATATTAAAACCCCAAAGGATTATAAACCCAAGGGAATAATATTAGACCTAAGTGATTAATATTATAGACTCAAGGTATAAAAACCCTACTATAAATATTATAACCCCTAAAATAAACATTGTTGAGCATGGTTGATTTTCATTTTGAGACAATCCCTGTTACAATGCGATGTTCAACCATGGTTGAGCACAGTTGACCATGATTGGAATTTATATTATAAATCCAATGGATTATAAACCCAAGGGATTTATATTAAGCCCTAGGATTAATATTATAAACCCTTCCAATAATATTTAACCATTATATTAATAAAACAAATGGGTTGATATTATAGACACAAGGCACTAATAAAATCAAGGGATTAATACTAAAACCCGAACGGAATAATATTAAACCTAAGGTATTAATATTGTAAATCCAAGGTATATAAATCCTAAGATAAATATTATAAATGTTAAAATAAACATGGTTGACCATGATTAAGCATGGTTAATTTTCATCTTGACCACAATTGACCATAGTTTCCTGTGAATGACCATGATTTATTTTCATATTGAAACAATATTTGTCACAATGTGACGTTGGATCATGGTTGATTTTCATATTGAGAGAATCTTTTTCACAATGTGATAAAGATTGAACATGGTTGACCATGCTTGATTTTCATATTCCGAAAATATTTGTCATAATGTGGGAAAATATTGACCCATGTATATTCTCCTCCTTCAATAATATAAACCCAATGGAATAATATTAAACCCAAGGGATTAATATTATAAACCCAAGGTATATAAACCCCGAGAAAAATATTATGAAACCTAAAATAAACATGGTTGACCATGGTTTATTTTTATATTAGCACAATCTTTGTCACAATGTGACGTTGGACCATGGTTGACCATGATTGATATCAAGAAAATATTTGTCACAATGTGATTAATAAACCAAAAGAATTTATACTATAAACCCAACAGATTTATATTGAACCCTATGAATAATATTATAAACCTTATCAATAATTCTATACTCTAGGAATATGAACCCTTAGATTAGTAAACCCAAGGGATTGATATTATATACCCAAGTGATTGATATTATAAACCCAAGGGATTAATACAAAAACCCCAAGGGATTATAAACCCAATGGAATAATATTAAACCCAAGGGATTAATATTATGAACCCAAGGTATAAAAACCCTAAAATAAATATTATAAACCCTAAAATAAACATGGTTGACCACCGTTGATTTTTATATTAACAAAATCCTTGTCACAATTTGACATTAGACCATGGTCGACCATGATTGATATCAAGAAAATCTTTGTCACACTGCGATTAATAAACAAAATGAATTTATACTATAAACCCAATGGTTTTATATTGAACCTTGTAAATAACATTATAAACCCTATCAATAATGTTATACCCTAGGAATATGAACCCTTAGATTAATAAACCAAAGGTATTAATATTATAAACCCAAGGCACTAATAAACCGAAGGGATTATTACTAAAACCCAAGGGAATAATATTAAACCCAAGGAATTAATATTGTAAACTCAAGGCATATAAACTCTAAGATAAATATTATAAACCCTAAAACAAACATGGTTGACCATGCTTAACAATGGTTTATTTTCATTTTGGGACAATCTTTATCACAATGCGACATTGGACCATGGTTGACCATAGTTGACCATGATTGATTTTCATATTGAGAGAATCTTTTTCACAATGCAACATTGGACCATGGTTGACCATGATTTCCCATGGTTGATTTTCATTTTGAGACAACATTTGTCACAATGTGACGTTGGACCATGAGACAATCTTTGTCTCAATGTGACCATTGTTATTGACCATGCTTAATCATCATTGACCATGGTTGACCAATGTAGAGCATGACCGACCATGCTTGACCATGGATTACCATGGATGGACATGCTTGACCATGGTTATCACAATGTGACATTGGACCAAGAGACAATCTTTGTCACAATGTAACCATGGTTGACCTTGTTGTTTTTCATATTAAGATAATATTTGTCACAATGCAAGGTTGGACCATGTTTGACCATGGTTTATTTTCATATTAAGACAATCTTTGTCGCAATGTGATGTTCGACCAATGTTGACCATAATTAACCATGGTTGACCATAATTGACCATGACTGACAATGTTTGACCAATGTTGACCATGATTGACTATGGTTTACCATGATTGATTTCCATATTGAGAAAATTCTATGATAAACTCTCAGATAAATATTCTAAACCAAGGTATATAAACCCTATGATAAATATTATAACACTAAAATAAACATGGTTTACCATTTTTAACCATGGTCAATTTTCATATTGAGATAATCTTTATCACAATGCAACATTGGACCATGGTTGATCGTGTTTGATTTTCATATTAAGACAATCTTTTTTCCTAATGTGATGTTGGGCCACGGTTGAACATGCTTGTCCATGCTTGATTTTCATATTGAGACAAACTTTGTCAAAATATGACATTGGCCCATGGATAATCATGATTTACCATGGTCGACGATGGTTGACAATGGTTGACCATCGTTGATTTTTATATTGAGATAATTTTTGACGCAATGTGACGTTTGACCATAGTTGACCATGATTATAAACCTAATGGATTTATATTTAACCCTAGGATTAATATGATAAACCCTATGAATAATATTATACCATACAAATATGAACCCTTAGATTGATAAACCTAAGGGAATGATATTACTAACCGAATGAAATAATAAATCCAAGGAATTAATACTCAAACCCCAAAGGATTATAAACCCAAGGGAATAATATTAAACCCAAGTGATTAACATTATAGACCCAAGGTATATAAACCCTAAGATAAATATTATAAACAACAAAATAAACATTGTTGAGCATGGTTGATTTTCATTTTAAGACAATCCTTGTCACAATGCGGCGTTGGACCATGGTTGGCCATGATTGCAATTTATATTATAAACCCAATGGATTATAAACTTAAGAGATTTATATTAATCCCTAGGATTAAGATTATAAATCCTTTCAATAATATTTAACCCTTAGATATATAAACCCAATGGATTGATATTATAAACCCAAGACACTAATATCCTAAAGGATTAATACTAAAAATTGAATGGAATAATATTAAACCCAAGGGATTAATATTGTAAATCCAAGGTATATAAACCTTAAGATAAATATTATAAACCCTGAAACAAATATGGTTGGCAATGATTGAGCATAATTGATTTTCATATTGACCATGGTTTCCCATGAAGGACCATGATTGATTTTCATATTGAGACAATCTTTGTCACAATGCGATGTTGGATCATGGTTAACCATGATTGAACATGGTTGAGCATGGTTGATTTTCATATTGAGACTATCTTTGTCACAATGCGACAATGATTGAACATGGCTGGCCATGGTTGATTTTCATATTGCAAAAATCTTTGTCACAATGTGACAAAAGGTTGACCATGTATATTCTCATCCATGAACTGACTTAAGGATATTGATGTATTTTATTACCTTCAATTCAACCATGTTTTTAAACTCTCTAGAATATTCAAAATCAACATTTTTCTTTCTAGTGAAATAAATCCACACAAATCTTCTATCATAAATGAAGATAAGAAAATAAAAGGCTTGCCCAAGTGATTTCATTTATTGGCGCACACAGACAAGTATGCATTAATTCAATAATCTTTCTTTTTATTTCATATGTTCTTATAAGAAACCCATTCTTATGTTGCTTTTCAAGTCCACATCCATTACAGAAAATATCTTTATTCTTAAAAATAAGAACATCTCTTTCTTGAAGTAAAATATATATTTATAAATTTTTATAATTTTTGTGACCATATAAGATTCCATAGCTTTTCTATAGATATAGTTGAGACACTTTTGATAAAAAATGTTGGATGATCCTTAACAATACACCAATAATGTTTATACACCAATAACGTTTATGTCTAAACAAATAAAGAGACAAATCTATCTTATGATCCTATTTATTAAATTTATAACTACTAACCATTAATAACATGTTAATTATTTAATTTTAAATTTATTTAGTTTAATAAATTTAATGGACATTAATAATATTTTATTTTAATGTCTATGAGTTAATAATTTATATAAAAATATCTATAAAAATTGCAAAAATACAGGTTTATTTATAATAAAAAATGTAAATGCAAAAAATTACTAAAATTAAATTTCTATAGTCCACTCAATTATTTAAAATATTATATCTTTATTTATAAATTTAAAATCAATTAAATTATATTAAAGTTAAAATGGGTTATAGCTGAGATTCAAATAGCAATGAAGGAAAAAGATAGACCATCCCAGTACACAACCTGCACTTGCCTAACTTCACATATAAATTATTATCTGGACTTCACGTATGAATTATTATCTAGAGGTTGGTTAAGAGTTCTGAGAGCTGCGTTGAACCGTGATTTATTGAAAATTTCGTTATGGATTCAAGTTGAAAATGGAATAATATTACAGTAAAGTTCCACTAAGTTAATGTAAGGTTAGTTATGGATTCTTGAGTGATTCGAGTTAGAGTTAAATAGAATATTATTGCATTAATGTTCCAATAATTTTATAGACCATAAGTAAACAGTGAGTATTGGGTTTCAGTTTGAGTGCAATTTCTTTTCAAACCTGTCCTCTTTATTCGGTTTCATTGGTTATGCAGTAGTTGAGTTCATCTTATTTTCAAACATGTCTCCTTTATTCGGTTTGATTGGTTTAATTCAAAACTATATCTATAGTAATTAAAATTGAGAATCACCATTTAAAAAAAAATCTTAAATAAATAATAGTTAATAATAACATGATTATATAAGGGTAATGGTAAACAAAATATATTAATATTGTAATAATAATATTCAATTAATAGTAAAAAAATAATTTATTTATATTATTATAATAAGTAATAAATAAGAATTTGGTTAAAATGCGTAATAGAAAATTTTTACCATTAATTAATAGTTATGTTAAATTAGACTGTTTTAGATATATTTATTAGTGGATTATATAGGGGTAATAATAAGTTAATAGGAGATAATAGTATAATTACCATTTATATCCCTATATAAGGGCATATTTGATATTATTATTAATAATTAACTACATGGTAATTAGATTAGGTTCTTTATTTAGAAAATAATATCTTATTTTTACCTTTTTAAATATTTAAATTAAATAATGAATTTTATTAATAAATATATGAATAATCTATTTATAGTAATAGACCTATACATAATGATTATTATGAGGTCCATTAACCGTTATCTGTCAAACTAGCTGTTGGAATGGCCTGCTGTCCCTATTTATTGCATCGCTCAGATTGGATCTGCAACTTGTCCTGACCATGAACCACACTGGTTGGTTCGAAACGCGTCCACAAATGGTTTTTATATGATTTTGCCGAAATTATTCTCTTAACAAGATTATGGATCACAGAAGTCTAAATTCTTTAAACGTTTAAATTTTTATCAAATTTAAATTTAAACCTCAACATCTCTATTAAATCTATTTGTCCCTCCGTCAACTACATAAATAACATCATTTCATTTTAAGAAAACCAAAAAACCGCCAATGCCAGACAACACAGAAAACATCATTTGATTTCAAGAAAAGTAAGAATCATCACAATGTCTAACCGACCATTTTGTATCGGATTAAATTCTGAAATTAAAAAACCCAATAACTTGAGATTAGGTCGTGATATGATATTATATGCGGTCAATATTGTTGCAAATGAGGTCTGCAATTAATGCCCTTTGCACATAGTCCATGGTGTTGAGAAGATGCTTGTGTGGATGGAAAACCTGACGTGCGAGGTGCGACCCTGAGAGCAATAGACTCTAGAGCCTCGCAAATCACACTTCAGTGTGATTTGAATCGTCGAATCGCAGAGATCCAGAAAATTGAATCGGGCTCCGTGATGATGTCGTCGAGAGGTTTGGACACCCATAATTATTTCTTTTGGAGGGTTTAGGATAAGTCAAGATAACTTATAGTTGAGAATTGATAGCTTATGGTTGCATGTTAAATTATGTGGTTTTATGTTAAGATATTTTAGGCTAGTAGCTAGATATTTTTCGTTTGGTTTATTATTAGTCCCTGCCTGGGACTATTAGCGATCGATAGAGCGTTGACTGCCTATTAATCTTTTGTTTGACCAAAAATATTTATGTGCATCACAACTTTAACCAAAGTTTTAATATTAGAAAATGATATAAAATTTATTATGTAATTTCTGATTGGACAACAAAGTTGAGGGTCTTATTGCTGGCTTCGCAGCTTTCAAGGCATTCATGTTCAGGTAAAAATAAGATATCCTAAGTTTTCATATATAAAAAGTTCACTAATTAGCTTGATATAGTGATATAGTAAACCTATTTCCGTTTCTACCTCTTATTGCAGAAAAAAGAGTATGGATTTTGGATTCTTATTGAAACTTGGATAAAAGCCTTTGAATTTCAATTATATGCTAATTTAATGCTCTTTTGGGCTTAACATTAATAGCGGAATATTTAATGTTTGTGTCAAATGCTTTGCTCAAGTTTCATAATACACTTATAATGCAGCGCCTACACTTGGCATAGCATACACCATTTTACATGCATTTTGCCGCTTGGCATAAGCTACACAATTTTAGATGCATTTTGCCACGACTCCTTATAAGCTCAGGTCTTCTTTCTGGGGAGGTTTGCTCATCCTATTTGTTTGTTCGTGGCTACAAGGTTTGCTCGTCCTGTTTGTGGATACAAGAGAGAAGCCCACTGAAGCAGTTGTAACAGGTAATATTTTCTACTTTTCTTGTAACCTGCACAGTATGATGGCGCAAAGTATACTGTTTGTAACAGTATAATGGCATAAATTATAGTATATAACCTGCGTAGTATAATGCCATATATTATATTATTTGTAAGCTGCATAGTATAATGGCGTGAATTATGTAGTATAATGGCATAAATTATGTTAAATTATGTTTTCTGTGGAAGGTTACATACCATGAATTAGCCTTTCAGTCCATTTAATCAATATACCAAGCCACCACTAAGTTTTCCTATTTGTTTGTTCGTGGCTACAAGGTTTGCTCGTCTTGTTTGTGGATACAAGAGAGAAGCCCACTGAAGCAGTTGTGATGGGTAATATTTTCTACTTCTCTTGTAACCTGCACAGTATGATGGCGCAAAGTATATTGTCTGTAACAGTATAATGGCATAAATTATAATATATAACCTGCATAGTATAATGCCATAAATTATATTACTTGTAAGCTGCATTATACGGCGTGAATTATGTAGTATAATGGTGTAAATTATGTTTTCTGTGAAAGGTTACATACGATGAATTAATCTATTTAATCAATATAGCAAAGCCACCACTAAGTTTTCGCTCTTCACTTGTGGGGCATGAGGAAATAGCTTATACTATGCTGCTTAATGGTGAGTTGCAGCTTGGCCTCCCTTGATCCCAAAAGGAAATCTACAGGAAATCTATCCAAACAGGAAATAAACTTATTCGTAGACTGAGTTATTTTTCAATAAGTCTAATTTCTCTAGCTATTAAAGGAGGGTTTGGGCTTAGAGGAGAGAAACCTCAAGAATAGCACGAGTTATTTTTCAATAAGTCTAATTTCTCTAGCTATTAAAGGAGAGTTTGGGCTTAGAGGAGAGCAACCTCAAGAATAGGGAAGGTTTAAGGTGGAGATGCTTATTGAGGGTAGCTAGCCAATGATCGATGTTCAGCAAAAATAAAGTCACAGAATAGTTGCGGCAAACCAACCCCCCTCTGTTTGTGCTGAGAATAATATATTTCTCAACCCAGCCGCTCTGGATCCCCAAACACCAAACCGAGTAAGGGCATTATCAATCAAAATGACATTTGAGGGTACCCCATGTATAACCCTATATGGACTTGTCGCTAGTGAATTTTTCACCAAAAGTTTTAGTTCCTCTACATTTTCTTTGCCTGCAAGCGAAACCACAGACACAAGGTGAGATCTAATTACCAAAATTTCAAGTCTATTTTAACCTTTTTCATATGTTTTTAAATTAAAAAACTAAAAAATCAATACAATCGATTTACAGGTTAAAAAAGTTAGAAGTTAAATTATTATGACACACTTTGCTCGATCTACCATATACGTGCTAATTTCACGACCTTTGCGAGGATTTTCCTCTAGCCATTTCTACAAATCCTCCCGGGTAGATTGAAAGGCCCTCTCATCGAAGTCGGGCAGAGCTTGAAGAAAACTAAGACCGTGCACAATATGCTCAGTATTGGTGTACTTAGAAATGGAACTTCAATATTTTTCAAGAGGGCATCAAATCTGGTTTTCTAAACTCCTGAGACCACGCACAATCTGCTTAGTATTGGAGTATTTAGAAATGAAAAATTCAAGTTTTGCAAGAGGGCATCAAATCTGGTTTTCCAAACTCTATTTTCCGTGGAGCATTCTCGAGCTCTATCTCCTCGACAGTTTCATATGCCCCTCAATATCCTAATCCCAAGTTCCTATGCCGCTGGATATCCTAATCCAAGTCCTTGTTGGTTCACGTAATGGTGAAACAAAGAAGATGGTAATTTGAAATTTTTTTACTGAGTATACCATATATCCACACCACTTGTTGAAGTGATAGTGCCAGTTGACAACTCCATTGTATATGTGTCATATTAAAAGAATGTGTAACTGCATGTCTAACTTATGGTGTTCACGGCTTTTTACGGAGCCATGGTGTTCACGACTTTTTCCCAATAAATGGTTCTATCAATCTACTGTATAAAAGTTCAATTACAACAAAATACTCAAATTACTTTGATTAAAAATATTAATTTAAATATCAAATTACTTTGATTAAAAATATTAATTTAAATATCAAAATTACAATACAATAGATTAGTCCAATTTTACATTAATTTAAATATGAATCACTTCAATTAAATTGGAAGAACTATGTACTTACAAATGTAAGTATTTGAATCAAATCAGTAACACCTTACAGATGTAAGTATTTTAATCAAATAAGTAATACCTGCAGAAATGTAAGTATTTTAATCAAATCAGTAACACCTGACAGATGTAAGTATTTTAATCAAATCAGCAATACATGCAAGTATTTTAATCAAATCAGCAATACATGCAGAAATTGATTTACTGTCTTCCAAACTCAGGCAAATAATTACCTGACAGATGTAAGTATTTTAATCAAATCAGTAATTACCTGACCGATGTAAGTATTTTAATCAAATCAGTAATACCTGCAAAAAGTCTTCCAAACTCGGCAAATAATTACTGTCTTCCAAACTCGGCAAATAATTTTAATCAAATCATGAATATCAGATAATTTTAATCAAATCATGAATACCTCGATTAAATTTAATATCGAAATCAAATCATGACTACCTGGATTAAATTTAATATCGGGATTAGATTTAATGTTGCAAAATTGATATTGATTGACCCAATAAAACAAGACAGATTGAACACATGGCATAACCAGATGATCACTATGATAATTTTTTATTTTAAACTAATATAAAATTAAAAAATTCAAAGGCCCAGAAAATTTTTAAACACAACTAATCAATATTCCAGAAAGCTACAATGTTCAACGCTGACAGAAGGAATGCTCGTTTTCCTTAAACGAGCAGTAAAGGAGATCGCTTGAATTGTTCCCACTTGCAATTCCTTTTGAGTCGCTCGAAATAAACTGCAGATTTTCAATATCGCCCACTCACTGACTTCAGAGTGGCGAGGAGATGAGATGCAGCTAAATAAAACATAAATCCGTGGTCTGCATATCAATGGACTCCAAAATGGAAGACCTCCTCAAAATCATGTTGATATTTTTATATATTATGATAAGTGTATCGACGATCAGATTTTAGTTTGGAACGATGAAATGAGTCACATATTATGCAATATTTTTATATATTATGCTATATATTTATATATTATGATAAGTGTATCGACGAGATTTCGGTTTGGAATGACGAAATGAGTCACATGTTATGCGATATTTTTATATATTATGATAAGTGTATCGATGAGATTTCAGTTTGGAATGACTAAATGAGTCACATGTTATGCTTTGTCGACAACTGATTCAAAATTAATTGTATATTTACAAGTCTTTAGGATTGATTAAAGATGACACACACTTACAACAAGGTAAAGATTCGAGACCCAGCAGGGATTGCTGCTGCTTGCAATTTTAATACTGTGTGGCCAATCCATAAATCGTGTTGTCTTCTAGATTTAGATTCCATAGATTATCTCTAACTTGACTATCCTACACAACCTGCACAAAGGTGAGTTTTTTTTTTACAAGAATGGCTTCAGAAGCGATTGAAGGTCCGCCTGTCCGCTGTTTCCATCTTCCTGTTACAGGTATTAAATCTCTCTTTTTATTGTTGGTTCTCTACTGCGCCAATCGTTTTCCGGTTTTAAGTTACAACTAATACATAATCTTTCTTTGCAGAAACTGGAGGAATGGCTACGCATCCTGCCACAGCGTTGGGAGGTAGAATAAATTACAAGCCTGTCTTCAAAAAGAACCGGGTATGTTTATATCTTCCTATTTGGAAGCTTTCCTCGCTCAGCTGTAGGAAAATAAGCATCTACTATATCCATTAGAAAAACATGACCTGCATATAACTAGCATGGGTGGGAAAGAAATTTTGAGTTCCAATTTAACAGTACTATAGGAAGAAAAGAATATATATACGAGCGTGGAACAGGGACGCCTTTTGCATGGAGTGAAAGTGTGCGAGAAAGAATAATAACAAAAGGCAATGGTTATTGGGTAAAAAGGAGCAGCACTAGGACATAATAACCAACCATAATTATAAAACCATGAAAAAAACAATTTTGCAAGAGAGTGAGTTACTCTCATTCGCTACTAAGTGCAATCAGAGTACAAGGCTACTTCACAACCAACGAATATATAAGGGGTCATAATAGATATCTACTACCATAATCGTTTGCTACATATCGAATGAAAGTGAGGATGAATGCATATACGAGGAGGAGGTGAAGGTGTTACCTAGCGAACTGAACCAGAACTAGGCATTATCACTACAAGGTCTATCCATTATTGTAAATTAGGAACGAGCTACATCTGTAATTTAGCAATTTAACTCAGAGACAATAAAATAGAAAATACTAGAGGTAAATTTTTGTGGAAAGCACATAAATTTTGTGATTATATCTAAACATTTTAGGAAATTATTGTAGAGAAAAACCTAAAACTAGAATGCCATGATCACACAACAGAACTAGCGTATGAGCCATAGACAGTTTCAGAGAAATGGATACATACTTAGCCACAGGTAACTATACTTGTGCATTCGCTCACGAAAATAGAAAATGAGAAAAACTATAAACATCAATTAAAAACTCAGGTGACCATTTTCATACAGAGCAAATAGAAAGAAATAAAAACATATATAAAGGGAATACACCTTTTAGTGTATGCCAATCGACATACGTATTATTGTAGAAGTAAGATAAAGAAGTGATTCATAAGGGAATAATAAGAGACATTAGTTACAGAATCAACATTACAACATAATAAACAATATTCACATTAACCCGAAGGTTGTAGTCTAGTCACTTAAATTACATCATTGTTAAGAAAATAAACTGTAACAATATTTTTAGCAAACCAGAGTATTCCACAGGCTTCTTGATAAATTTACACGCTAGCAAGAATTTTTCCTAATTAATTTCCCCTTTCAGAAATTTTGAGCACAATGGTTTTCTAGAGTAAGTACGAAATATGAAACCCATGACTCGTTGCATTATGAAGGAGACAACCAGAGCATAAGAAGCACAATGAAGACAAATCTATCACATGGTAATGATAAGTTAGTGATCGAAGAGGTTCCTCTGGTGTGTGGAGAAGAATGTAATTGAAATTCACATATACCTGTGACAATTATAATAAGACAAGTTGAGTATGGATATAGTTGATGGTTTAGTTTCCTTTAAAAGATTTTAGCTTAGTATTTTTCGGTAGCGCCAACTGTGGCTTCCGCCTATTAATTTGGTTTAAACATGACAGGACTCACGTTGCCATCCAGTGCGGTCTTTACGCAACTTGTCCTTCTAGTCTATTCGAGCTTTACAGTCTAGGGTCTTTTAGATTAAGCTCGATTCAAGCTGAGTTTTATACTCAGGGTTTGAGCTTCAAATGTTGTATGGTTAGTCATTGTTTAAGTTTCCTTACTTTGTAGGATGTATAATCTTGACTCACAATGGAATTGCTCACTCTATCTTGCTCTCCAGACTCGGTATTATTTTTGTATCTTTGGTTAATGAACAGTGTTACGAGGCTCTATTTTTTTTCAAGGTTGAGGCCGGCAGCCCAGACGGAAATGAAATGTTGCGAGCAGTACGCAGGCTAACGGAAATGAAATGTTGCGAGCATTACGCAGGCTGACTACCAGTAAGCATCCGCGATTCTCCCAGAGTGCCTAGCCACTAGTAAGTCCTATGCTCTGGCTATAACTATAAATTCATTTATTGTGCATTCCAGTCCTTTATATGTGCATAACATGTGAAATCTTTTCTTCTTTTATGCAGGTTTCCTCACTGATTTCAACCAAGTAAAGACCCTTTGCTACCTTTTGTGTCTTGCGTAATCCACGACTTGTGTAACAGTATGTAAAATTTCTCTTTGTTCTTCATTACTCTTGATTTTGCTCAAGCTGTAATTAGGGTCTTCCAGGATGCAGGGTCTCAGGCTCGATGCTTGCTCCAGGAAGCTGGTATTCGCATCACATAATATTTTTCTCATAAGTACGCATTTTCTGTTGTTAAAATTCCGCTCTACCAAGCAAACCAAGTTTTAAATTTATTTCATTTTTTGATACCTTGGCGTAGGGAAAATTTCCCAAATGTCTATGTGGTTATATGTTCTCAACTTGATTTCCATGGTATTGCTAAGTCGGCATAAATTTTATTACTGATACCTTCCTATTAGCATCTTGGGTCACTGTGGCATCATTCAGATTTTTCCTAGTGCAGAGATCATGTGACCTGATATCGTTGAGGGTATTTTGTGGATTGGGAGAAGAACAACAAATTTCCCATTGACCCACAATGTTGGAACGTGAAACCCTTAGCAAGGTAAACATTTAAGGTTTTCCGTTCCAGGATGGTTATGGTAAAATTTCATTAACCGCAACTACTCTTACAGTTTGTCCATCTTAACTAGGTAAAGGTTTTAACATTCACCTTGTTTTCTTTCATTCTTATCTTATATCCTAAATTCATTCTACATAAATCCATATTTGGTTTTGAAATATAATTCTCCTGTGCTTTTTTTCCTTCCAGGTATCTACAACCACTTTTATTAACCTCATTTCGAACTCAGATGAGAGGACGTCGTCATTAGTGTAGATGAGCTACCAGGCTTCGAAGTATGTGATCCCGCCTTCTCTGTGACCTGAACACTATAGTTCACCTTGACCTTTTTGGCCAGTGATGTTAACAGTTAGATTACACATCCCTTTAGGAGTAGTAGTAGTATATATATATATAGATATAAGCTTACTGGGTTATCACCGTGTTGGTGTTCTATCTCTCTTCTATTATTGTTTACTAGTCCATTGTATTTATCCTGGCTTCTTTCCAGCCTCAACCGAGTGCATTCCTGGGCATAACAGTTTTTACTGCTTTTTCCAGTGTGGTTATCACGCCATGACTATTATGAAATCGGAAATAGGAGAAATTTTCCCCTTTAGTATTTGTTAAAATGATTTGAGTTGTACTAATGAACTGTGTTTCGCATATATCTTACTCCAGGCAGGTTGGAAATGTAATTTTGTCCTTTGAAGTTGCAACAATATATTTATCTACGTTTTGTGTCAGGTTAACCAGACAGTTGTTGCCATCTTGATGACACTTTTCAACTATATTAATTAAATTTCGACACAATTGTTTCATGGTGATTTTATTTTCTTATTTGGCTGCTACCATAAGACCTATATTGGCATTCTTTTATTTTCAATTATTGAATTGAATCAATGCAATTATCCCACGTCTTCATAAACTTTTCCAATGTTTTGATACTACTAGTCATACCATCTATATAAAGGTGGGTAAAATGCTCATTCTATTAATATATAGTAAATAAATAGTTCGTTCTTTGTGATTGTTACTCTGTATTATTATTTTTCTACGTTACCTCATAATAATTTTGATTTATATTCAAACACTATAATAATTGTTTGCTTGATGCTCATGTATATGGACTATATACTAACTTTTTTACAAGGACTTCTAATTCCACTTAGCACTACGCTCCTGCATAGCTCTAAAATTCAACCACTAGTATAGTACAACACATATTTCGTAGCATAATACAATTGTTACTGTACTTTATTTAAAAGATATTCTCACAGGAATTTCCTTTTTTACCTGTATCGGGTGTTTTTAACACACAGAATGACTTAATAATTATAAGTCATAGGAAGGTATATATTTTTTACTTTGGAATTACAGTGGAATGATTTGATTTAGGAGTATAGCTATCTCAGTTTTCGATGCTTATTTTCTGGGTTATCTGGTTAGTGATCTTCTCGGTTTCCATTTGTATTTTATGTTTATTACCCGTAGCGGGTTAACTTCATCTTCAAAACCCCAACAGGTAGTAAAATAATTATAATTTCAACTAATCTTCTATATCTGCAAACTCTGGGTTATCCGGTTAGTGATCTTCTCGGTTTCCATTTGTATTTTATGTTTATTACCCATAGCGGGTTAACTTCATCTTCAAAACCCCAACAGGTAGTAAAATAATTATAATTTCAACTAATCTTCTATATCTGCAAAGTCTAAGTTTTAAAGTTACTTATATAAACATATACACTTTAATTAAGCAATGGGATTTATCTTAAGGCCGAAATTGCACATCTCATTACTACATAACCCCATCCTCATAGTGAATATCATTTTCTAGTGACTAGATCTGTAAGTCGAACCACATGACTGTTATCAGTCATAACCTCCCTACATCTTAAAGTATACACAAATACTGTATGTGGTTTCATATATAGCATTAGACTACATCAATGGCTGCAAATACCTACACAGAATTACCTGGGTAACCGAGTTACCATTCCTTCGTGCAATTATGAAGTTATATATATATATATATATATATATATATATATTATATATATATATATATATTATATATTATATATCCATCAGGTCACTTTGATTGAAGGCCACGTGTTGCTTGCTATTTGTTGTGGCACACCCCGGCAGGGACTACCACCACGGCAGTGGCTCCCTTGTTATTATTAAGTATTGTGTGATTAATGGAAAAGTTGCATTTCAGATATTTTTGGGTGAATTTTGTGTTTTAACTTCTTTGCTTTTCCAATAAATTGATATCAAAATTAAAAAAATCATAAAATCTATAATGCTTACCTAACCCTTACCTAACCCGTGAAAAAAAACGAAGTAAAAAACCAGCTATTTTTTAAAAAATTTAGTTGCAAATTTGTCAAACAATTGAGAGGCACACAAATTTTATTACTTTATTAGTACAGAAAAACCGTCCAACTTTCCTTTATTATTTTCAGGGTGCACAAGCTAAGTCAAAATTTGTTTCAAACTATATACGTCAAGCTAAGTCATTGAGTCGGGGATGTGCACATCGCCTGTCCGTGACCGGCGTCAAAAGTCTGCATAGTAAATCGAAACCACGTGGGACCGCTCATTATTCGAAAGTTTAAACTCATTCGTCATTCAAACGTTTAAACTCACGTGCACTATACGTGACATGTTTTTTTTAAAGGCAGTTGTCTATAATGAGACTTTTTGGAAGCCTTTCCGGTGGGTTTTTCCGGTCAAAATCCGGCAACAATTTATTCGAATAGCAAGTTTGATAGCTAGTTTCTCCACAATCGAAGCGTCCCAGGGGTTTTTCAGGGTGTTGAATCCAAATATGCAGTTAAAAAACCATTTTAACTGCAACAAATCAAGATTTAACCTCAATTTCTTCGCCAGATTCCGTCACCGGAATCTCCAAAAAGTCGCATTATAGACAACTCCTTTTTAAAGTGTTACATGCAAAGTGTTAATGGGAATATCATAAAGTTGTTTTGGAAAGAGTTTTTATAAAAGTTATATATATATATATATATATATATATATATATATAAAGGTTTTATTTAAAGTCTAGAGTTTATTTATAAGGAGTTTCTCAAATTTATAAAAGGAGAAATCTAAGGTTTTTTTAAAAGAGTTTTTTTTTTGGAGAAAGATGACTTTCTCAAGTTTCAAGTCCCAGTTTCCATTGTTCACAAGGAAAGATTATAATGTGTGAGCTATTAAAATGACGACCATGTTGGAGGCTCATGATGTTTGGGGTTATGTCCAATTTGGGTTTTCATAACTTAAGGATCAAGTAGCAGAACGAGCTCTCAATAATGCAGAGAGGGAACAATGGAAGAAAGTCAAGAAGAAGAATGCACAAATGTTGCAGCTTATCCAACAGGGAGTGGACCGAGCAATGCTCCAAAATAGTATGATTACGTCTTCAAAAAAGGAAGCATGGGATACTTTGGCAACAAGCTATAGAGGTATGGCCAAAGTCAATATTGTTCAGTTGCATAATACTAGGAGATATTTTGAAAGTCTGCAGATAAAAGAGACTAAGGACATCGATTCTTTCATGAATCCGGTCATGATTATCGTAAATCAGTTAAAAATTTATGGTGAGGAAATTAAATATCAAACAGTGGTTAAGAAGGTCCTCAAATCTTTGTCTACTAAATTTGATGTTGTGGTAGCATCCATAGAAGAAGCCAAGGATTTGGCATCATTAGCAGTTGATGAGTTTATGGGATCACTTCTATCACATAATGCAAGGATAGAAAGAAATAAAGATTCCACTTTAGAGGCCGCTTTCAAAAGTCAGGTTTCTATTTCAAGAGACAAAGGCTGAGGCAGAAGTAGATCGAGAGGCAGAGGATGAGAGAGAGGATATGGTGGTCAAAGAGATGGCTGAGAAGAGCATGAACATGAAATTGGAGGCAATTGTAGAAACTTCAATAATAAAAAAAAATTGACAAATCAAAGGTGAGATGTTATTATTACAATAAATTTGGTCACTATGCTCATGATTGCAGCAAGAAGATAGCTGACCAAAGGAACCAGAGAGCTAATGTCACTACAGCGAGTACTAACTCCATGTTCCTAGCTTTACATACCATGCATGTGTGTGTGGTTATTAGACAATGGTTGCAGTGACCACATGACAGGGAAGAAGAATTTGGTTGTAAAATTGGATCAAACTGTGAAGACAAAGGTTAAGTTGGGGACTGCGAAGACTATGGATGTAGATGGAAAATGAATGGTCAACATTCTCACCAAGCAGGGGGAGCCTAAGACAATCTCAGAGGTATATTATATTCCTAGTCTCAAACATAATTCGATAAGTGTTGGTTAATTGAGACATAAAGGATACAAAGCTATCTATCAAGAATAATAGTGTGTTATATATGACAAGCCCCCAAGAAAGCAGCTGATAGAGAAGGTGCAAATGGTGAGGAACAAACTCTTTCCTCTAATTATGAATTACAGTGATCATGTCAGTTCTTTTACAGTTGCATGTTCTGATGATTATTGGTTACAACACTTTCGATTTGGACACTTGCACTTTTCTAGTTTAAGATTGTTGCAGTAGAAACAGATGGTCAGAGGATTACCTCCCATCAAATAACCTTCTAGTACTTGTGAGTGTTACATCTTGGGAAAGCAACACTCTGAAAGTTTTCCAAAGGGAGTTTCTTATCGAGCAAAGCAACCTCTTGAGCTAGTGCATACAGACTTGTGTGGACTTATGAGGACACAGTCGATTGGTGGAAGTTGTTACTTCCTCACTTTCATTGATGATTATAGAAGAAAGACTAGGTTTACTTCTTGAAGCAGAAGTCTGAAACTTTTGCAAGGTTTAAAGAATTCAAAACCTTACCAGAGAACCAAATTGATTGACAAATCAACCTATTGACATTAGATCGTAATGGAGAATATGATTCGAAGGAATTCCATGATTACTGCAAACAACATGGAATCAGAAGACATTTTAAAACCAGGTACACACCGCAATAAAATGGTGTAGCAGAGAGAAAGAATAGGAAAATTATGAACATGGTAAGAAGCATGTTGAAAGGAAGGAACTTGTCTAATGAGTATTGGGTAGAAGCAATTGCATGTGCTATTTATGTGATCAACATATCTCCTACAAAGAGTGTGATGAACAGAGTACTAGAACAATCATGGCCATGTATGTCTTGCAGCATATCTCATTTTAGAGTATTTGGATGTGTAGCTTATGCACATGTTCCTAAAGAGCGAAGAGGCAAATTGGATGATAAAAGTGAAAAATGCATATTTAATTGTTATAGTGAGAAATCAAAAGCTTACAAATTGTATAACCCTGTCACGAAGAAACCCATAATTAGCATAGATGTTGTGTTCAAAGAAAAAGAGTCATGGAATGGTAGTATAGGTAAAACAGTGAATGCACAACTTCCATTGATGGAAGAATATGATGTAGCAGAAAAGGAGTAGCAAGAATAACTTATGAAGACACCAAACAGATACACACCAATAAGGACTCCAATTTTTTCTGAGTAGCATATATCTTCAAGCAGATCAACAGATCGAGGTTCTCCTAAAAATCAAGCAATGGTAAGATAAAGATAAGAAGTCTGAAAGACATTTATGATGATTTGGACGTTAGTTCAAATTTTTCATTGTTGTCATTCCAACCTTCTTCTTTTGAAGAGGCAACGAGAGATGAAAATTGGGAGCAAGCCATGGATGAAGAAATTGAAGCTATTGAAAATAATAATACAAGGGATTTGATTGATTTACCAAAGGAAAGAAATCTCTTTGGTGTAAAGTGGGTGTACAAGATAACATTGAATGGGAAAGGTGAAATTAAAAAATTTAAAGAAAGAATTGTAGCAAAAGGATTCTCAAAGCAACGACGAATAGACTTTGGACAAACGTTTTCTCCAGTAACCAGATTGGATACTGTAAGAGAAGTTCTAGCCACAGTAGCTCAAAACAAGTGGAAAGTATATCAAATGGATGTGAAATCAGCGTTATTGAATGGAATTCTATAAGAACAAATTTATGTGAAGCAGCCTCCAGGATATGAAGTTGAAGGTAAAGAATATAAGTTTACAGTTTGAAGAAAGCGCTCTATGGACTGAAGCAAGCACTTAGAGCTTGGTATAGAAGAATCAATAGCTACATGATTAAGAATGGATTTTGCATAAGAAACATTGAGCCTAACTTTTACACAAAGGTAAATGAGCATGGACATATTTTGATCGTTTGCTTATATGTTGATGACATGATTTTTACAGGTGATTTTGAGTTAGATGAATTTAAAGAAAACACGATGAAAGAATTTGAGATGACAAATCTTGGTCTCATGAAATATTATCTTAGCATAGAAGTTGAACAATATGAAAAATGAATTTTTATTTGTCAAAACAAATATGCTAAAGATTTCTTGAAAAGATTCAGGATGGAAAATTGCAAACCTATCCCTACACTAGTTGCAACAACTATAAAGTTAAGAAATTATGATGAAGGATCAGATGTAAATCCAACTCTAGTCAAACGATTGGTTGGCAACCTCATATATCTCATAGCTACAAGACTGGATATCATACAAGGAATGAGTTTGATTTCGATATTTATGGAGACTCCAAAAGAGACACATTGGAGTGCAAGAAAAAGAATTCCGTGATACATAACAGGAACTAGTGATTTGGGCATAATGTATGCAAGCAAAGAAAAGAAGGATTTTATTAGATACACAAATAGTGATTTTGTAAGAAGTTTGGATGATAGGAAGAGTACTTCTAGTTTTTTATTCCATCTTGGTTCAGGTGTGATTTCATGGGCATCTAAGAATCAGCCCATTGTGACACATTCATCAACAAAAGAAAAATATGTAGCAGCAACATCAGTAGCATGTCAGGCAGTCTGGTTAAGATGAGTATTTGATGCACTCGAGCAGAAATGACAAGGATCAACAACAATATATTGTGAAAACACCTCAATGATTGCACTATCCAAGAATAGTGTGTTTCATAAAAAAAGCAAGCATGTTGATATTAGATATCACTTTACTAGAGAACTTTTGAGGAATGGAGAAGTTAACTTAAAGCGTTGTAAATCTAGTGATCAATTGGATGACATATTTACTAAGTCATTAGCAAAATATGTGTTTGATTTTCATAGAAGAAACTTGGGTGTTGTAAGCCTAGCTGAGACATAGATCAGTAGGCATGTTTGAGTTGTCATGAGTCATGTTTTAGTTTAGCGGTCATAATTAAGGGGGAGTGTTAAAATAAGCTAATTACTCCCACATGAGGAGTTGGCTAAAGTTACAGAATCAGTTAACTGAGCATTAAGTTAATTTGAGATAATTCATAGTCAAACTGATAGTGTGCAGTTGCATGTAAAGATATTTTAGTCAAGTCACTAATTGGGAAAGGTTAAATACCCTTCACCGGGTTCATCGTTACTATCAAGTATTGTGTGATCAATAGAAGAGCTGCAACTTGCGTGTTTTTGGGTGAATTTTGTGTTTTAGCTTCTCTGCATTTCCAACATAACCATGTCCTCCATGGAAGGTCTCAAGTATTCCCTACTATAGCTCTTGAATTTTTTCATTACGTGTTCTAGCTCTCTAGAGCTCTGAGCCGACAACAGAAATGCCCACCAGGATGGAAACGCTTCGCATGATCGACACAATTAACGTATTTGTGTTGAGTGCTTGAAGCACTTTGGCTCTTGTGTGTAGTGGTTTCGTGGTGCCGCTGAGGCATGCAACTTGCCACTCAAATGAAGAATATTCACTCAAATACAATCATCGCAGTACATCCATCAGGCATTAATATAGAGGTTCCTTTGGCGAATTAAACCATTGGTCACTGTTTTTTTTTTAGAAAAACACATATAGGCCCCTCTTGTTTAAGAAAATGAACTTGTAAAAGGCATGAATCTCCTACGCTGTCAAGTTGCAATTAAAAATTGCACCCATTGTTTTTTTTACATCATGCTTAATTAATAATTCGTACCAATTTGATGAATTCAAATTATTGTTTAGTTTTGATTTACAAACAATATTTTTGTGTGCCTTTCCATTAACGTTTCTCGTATGATTGATAAAAATAGCAGTGCTAATATTTTTTCACAAGTTAACTCTAATGCCTCCTTGTTGTAACATATATTCTCATAATGACATAATTACTGACCAATATAATGACCAATAAGGGATTGACATGTGTGATAAACATTAAATTTTGAAGGGTGGGAAATGAAGAGATAATTACTCCACAACATTTAAAATTACATAGTAAATTATTATATAATTTAAAAAATATATAATATATTGTTTTTAGTTTTTGAAAAAAATTAAAAGTAGAAAGAAAAATATTATAATTGTGATAATTTTTTTTTATTATTTTTATTTTTTAAATTTATTATGAATGCAAAAGTCATAGAATATTTTTTAGATGTAATTATTGGTTTATAATTGATTGAAATGTGTAATTTTTTTTAAATTTAATATTACGAATATATATATCTTAATGTAATATTATATATGTATTAATATTTTAATTACAAAGTGTGCTTAGATACAAATATAATTATGTTGATAGGTGTGGTTTATTTTAGAGTAGGAACTAGAATTTCCATCCATTAAAAAATACAAATGTATGGATGATATAAGAATCGATTGATGGTGCTGGAAATCTGTTAACCAAGGAGTTCTCCTCGATGTGAAGTCTGAATTAGACCTCACAATATTTGGAGTAGGAGCCTTATCCAAAGTGTCAGCCCCGCTACCATGTATCTTTGTAGATTAGCCTTCGCTACAAAGTTCAACACAAGAGAGTAATACATAGATATTTTTGGATTAGCAAGTAAGTATGCCTTGTGAAATTTTAAGTTGCAGAAAATATCAAGGTCCTTCTACCGAAAGGAAAGAGAAAAGTTAGCCTTTTAAAGATAAATAATAGTACTAATCTAGAAAAGGCACACAAGCATATACATATAAATGAATTGTTGATCAACAAGCGAAATAATTCATAAAGAAGCAATGATTCTTAAATCAAATACAACACACATTCAACAAGATAAGTACCAAAGCTACCAAAATAGTTCAATTTCCTTATACAAATGAAAACAACATGCATTGTAAACATTCAAAGAATATTATTACAATATTCATGACATATGCATGGAAGTGTGTTAACTCAATGAGCTTCTGAATTAAGTAAAAGTTGCAAGATACATAAAAATAATGAACACCACTAGCCCAAATAGTGGAGCATTAGAGCAGTCATTCTCTCATCGAAAACAACTATCTTCCTCTCCAATTTCAGGTAGGAGTAAATGAGATAATTCCTTTGCTTGTACAAAGAGGCTGAATATATAACAAATGGGGTGATCCTTCCCCTCCCTTGTGACTCTTGGACTACCCTCATGAGTTTTTTACTTCTATATGACTTTTCAATTCTTTCATGAATCTTCATATTCTCTACATGACTCTTAGAATTCCTCTTTACATAACATTTTTTCAATACGAATTTACATAATGCACAAACTAATGTGGCACATGGTGACTCATGACATGACATGACATTGATGATATGGATTGCATGAGGACATTGCAATGTCAGACAATTCTTTGTTGTTTCTTGCTTTGTGTCTCCTTGAAAGATATAACTTGTTCTCTTCTTTCATCTCCATAAGGCTTGTGAGTCAGTATGGAGTCTTCATGCAGTCTTGATCTTTGATATTTTGTTGTAATCTGGTGTTCCTTTGTCTTCTTGCCTAACGATCATCTTATCTTTTCAGCTCCATAGGTGTCTTCTAACATGTTATCCTTCTCCTTTTCCTCAATCATCATCTTATCATGATAATATCAAATACCTACAACTGAAATCCATTTATGTCAAGATGATATGAATCCGAAAATCCCCTAGTCTAACATGATTTATGATAGGCACTAACTAAGTTTTAAGTGCTTCATAGGTTGGAAGACAGACTCAAGAATTACGCAGTTCAACGGCTCAAGAGTTCAGGGACTAGGACTGAGCCTTGAGACTAGGTAATGAGTTGTTCAGGCAGGCTAAGGCTAGTTATCTGTGCACTTCAAGGGCTCAAGGTCTTAGGTTGAGGGCTTGAGGCTTGAGGTTTCCCAATGCGCAGTTTTGGAGGGACAAAGGCCAAGGGATTGAACAATTGTGTAGCTCAAGAGCCCAAGGTGGGGGCTTAATGCTCGGGACTGCACAATGCACAATTTTGGAATGTCAAGGGTAAGTGACTATGCAGTTGAGGGGCTTAGGATGTCAAGCTTGAGGATTGAGCTTTGAAGTTATTGAGTCCATAGTTCTATATGGAGAAGAGGCTGGGTGATTGCGTAGTTGCATAGTTTAGGAGCTTAAGGCCGAGGCTTGAGGACTAAGACTGTTTAATGCATAGCTCAAGTTATGATGGAGACAAATATTTCACAGTTATGCAGTTGAGGGACTTGGATTGAGCATTCATATTGCGCAATCCATAGTTCTAGGAGGCATATTATGTGAAAATTATAGAACCGAGAACCCTTACTATAACAACTGATGATATTACTCCTATTTGTTACATTCCTTTAAACAAATTACTTGTTGTTTCCTACGACAAATATCATAATACAAACACTACAGCCTTCACTTAATTAATTATTATATGGGAAGAAGATACTGAGTAAGAAAGAAAATACAACACAATGGACACCGTTATTTTTGGAAAAATGTCCCCCGAAAAATCCAATGTTGGGAAACCAGTTCAACAACTTTGAGGATTTTATATTATTAAGAAATAATTTTTTAATACAACTCTTGATGCCCTCTCAACAATCCAATTACTGAGAAATACAAGTGGTAAAGTAGAATTGTGAGATTACCTCACTCTACCTAAAAAATCCCGATTGTTCTGGCAGTTGAATCAACTGTCCCTAGTTGCAACTATGTTGCCCATGCGCAGTAACTACATGTGCCCACGTGAACATATTTGATGCTCTCTGTCAACTCAACTGGGAATATCTTACCTTTTGGAGCAGTTACCAGCCCTCCCTGGCTCAATAATGCCAGCTCCTCTACAAAACTCAGACTTCTGCGTGGGTGACTGAGCTACCTCTACATGAGCCCTTTTGGCTCAACATCAAGCTCTGCGTGGGCCCTTCTGGCTTAGTGTCAACCCCTCTGGTGTCTCTCTTCCTCTCTCTTCTACATATCCTAGGCTCTAGAGAAGATACTCCAACCCAACTATCCCTGCCCTTCAACTGCAAGAAATCTGCTCGATCAAAATTTCCTCTTGAGAACTTCTCACTTCATAAACTCGATCTCTTGATCTCTTAGCGTGTCTTGAAAATGACCCTCAAACCTCTTCTTATATCTTTCTGTTGGACAACCAACAACCTATATTAAATCATAATCTAAGGCTCAGATAATTTTGGCTTGATCTGTGTCTGTTTCTAGAAGTTTCACCCTTGATTAGATTAATACGCATTAATATTTTAACTTTCCTAAGTTTAGACTTAGGAAACCCATTAAAAATATTAATTTTTTTAATAAAATTGTTTTCGGGTGAAATTTCCCAAAACAGTTTCTTGGTTCTTTGGAATGCATGTGTACAAGCCTCCCTACAAAATTTGAGGCCTAGAGCACATCCTATGCTACCCGAAATCAACACTCCCTCTTAGTGAAGAATGTGCTCTAGCAAAACATTCCTACTGAATACTGCTCTAAATTTGAAGCAACGTCCTCTACATTGTTGATGTCTGACATGTTGTCCACCAACTATTATGTTGTTTTTGCTATTGTAGTGCTGCCTTTGACACTGCCACTACCAATGCTACATCTATACTAAAACTCCCTCTCAAATACTGCATCTGCAATACTCCCACCACTACCACTACTAACACTACATCCAAACTACAACTCATTGCTTAGAGAAGCAATTGAAAACACCCAAGATTGGACAAGTATCTAGTGGATGCACCTCGGTGCTGAAAGCCTGACTACTACTAGTCCCACACTGTCTTCTGAAGTAACTATATTGATGAAGCTCTTTATTGTGCCTCCACACACTGCTTCCTCTCTACTCTCTATTGCTCACGCTCTAGTGCTACTAATTACTGCATCTATCGAATCAACACTCCATGGCACCAACTGAAAACTCCTCCATCCCTCTACTACTAATCA
>APFE030235705.1:0-10765 GCA_000404065.3 Pinus taeda
AGAAAGTTCCTCCTTTTTTGCTTTTGGTCTCCACAAGGATCTTCAAAATCAATTACCCCTGTTGTTCTTCATAAAATTGCATTGGATTATATTGTTTTACATACACTGTAGACTTGGCCCAAAACCTCTTTAATGCTGCCTTAAGCATCATGAACAAAACTAGCTATGAATAATGATCATTTTTATAACACATAGCTTTAGAGTTCATCTATGTCCTTTCTCTGCTTGTTTTACCCTTGCTGGATGCTCACACTTTGTTAATGATCCTCTTCATAAACTTCCTTTCAAAAATATTTGCCCTTTGTCACTCAAAATTGGTCAACTTCATCAAAATATGCAGTTACAGCAGTTTCGTAGCGCGCTACAAAACTGCTGTGTATTAGGCATCATTTTTAGCAGTTTCATAGCGCGCTACGAAACTGCTATGTAATCACCAAAACACAGTTTTAATGCCAAAATTCGACTGTCTTGAGCCTCTTTATATTGAAATGACTTTCCCATATACCATGAGGTTGTTCAAACTGAAAACATAAACACCATCCTTTTAAAATGAACTTCAAAAGGCAATCTATCAAAATTAGGACTTAGCCTTACTTGCTATGTGATTTCTTTTAGCTAAGGATGTCCTTCACGCTTACTTAGCTGAATCTCCAAGTCTTCAATTTGCCTCTTCATCACTTTGATGTTGGGTCTGAGCCTATTATTAATCCATCTGATGTGTCTTGCCTTGCTTAATTTAGGAACTGCCTCGCTTGAATTTGATGAAGATTTCTGATCTCTGCTCACCATGAGTTTGTTTGCACAAACTAAGAATTGTATCAAATGCCTATTGTATGAACACGACCAAGATCAACATGAATATGTCCAGGAACAATTAACCCTTCCCTTACCCTTTTTCTTTGAAATTTTGTCAGTGATAACAAGGTGCATGGGAACGAGTCCCATGTATGCAGATTGAAAAAGGCACTCTATGGCCTAAAGCAAGCTCCTAGAGCTTGGCACTCGAGGATTGATACATACTTGCAGCAGTTGGGTTTCACAAAGAGTGAGGCTGATCCGAACCTATACTTCATTGTGGTGGGTGAGGAGCCTCTCATTCTAGTGTTGTATGTTGATGACTTGATCATCATTGGTGCAGAGAGACTCATTGAAGGCTACAAGAGAGATCTTGCTTCAAAGTTTGAGATGAAAGATATCAGCTTGATGCATTATTTTCTGGGATTGGAGGTGTGGCAAGAGGAGGAGCATTTCTTCCTGGGACAAGGGAAGTACATTGTGGATATTCTTAGCAGATTTCACATGGAGGACTGCAAACCCATGTCTACACCTATGATCACTAACTGGAAGAAACTTCACACTTCTGATTCCGAGTTGGTGGATCCTACTCTATAGAGACAACTGATTGGTTGTTTGATGTATTTGGTCAACACTCGACCAGATATATGTTTTGTAGTTAACACTATGAGTCAGTTCATGTGTGAGCCCAGGAGAGTGCATTGGGTGGCTGCAAAACACATTCTTGGTTACTTGTCGAGGACTGTGGATTTTGGTCTGGATTATAGACAGGGTGATGGAGTGAGACTGGCAAGGTACACGGATTCAGATTGGGCAGGTTGTGCTTCAGATAAAAAGAGTACTTCCGGGTGTTGTTTTGGGTTGGGTTCGACAGTTGTGTCGTGGATCAGCCGGAAACAACAATCAGTTGCATTGAGTTTAGCTGAGGCAAAATATTTGGCTGCTAGTTTGGCTAGTTGTGAGGCCATATGGCTTCGCAAGATGTTGTTTGGTCTATTTGGTCAGGCATTGAGACCTTCAGTAATTTACTGTGATAATCAGAGTTGCATAAAACTCACAGAGAATCCAGTTTTTCATGACAAGTCAAAGCCTATTGAGATCAAGTATCACTTCATTAGAGACTATGTCCAAAAGGGAGTTGTCAAGCTTGAGTACATTTCCACAAATGAGCAGGTAGCGGACATTTTCACCAAAGCCTTACCACGAGGCAAGCATGTCTACTTAAGACAAGATGGGAGTGGTGAGGAACACTTTCCTTGGTAAAAGGGAGTGTTAAAATTTGGGTACCAGAGGACAAGTGGTTCCCTAAGGCTTTGATCTTTGGCCTAAGGAAAAGTGTCCAAATTTATCTTTTACTTTTCTCCTAAAATGACTTTATAAGTGGTAAAGTTACATTCTAATTTAAAAGTGACTTTATAAGTGATAAAGTTACATTCTAATTTAAAGGTCACTTTATTAAAGTCAATGAAGAATTAGAAAGTAAAAAAGTGACTATGGAAATAAAAAGCTAAGTGGGTCTTTATTTAAGTGGGTGAGTTAAAAAATAGAAAGTGAGAATTAAATGCACATTTATTCTCATCCTTAGATCTAAATGAATCTCAGCCATTAGATCTTAGGGTAACCCAAAAAGTCATTTAGAAAATAAAAGGAGAAGAGAAGAGGAAAAGATCAATTCATTCTTTCATGAGCATTTGAAAGAAAGGGAAGAGAGAGCAAGGAGAAAATTTATGAGCAGTGAGGAAGTGAAGGAGAGCAGCAAGAAAACATTTCAACAAACCTGGGTAGCAGCGTTTATTGACATGCATCCCAAGGCAAAACCGTACAGCAGGAGAAAGGCACAGAAATCGAGGAAGAGGGACAACACAGATATTGAGGAAGAGGGACAGCAGCAAAGGCACGAATTTTGAGGCAGATTTGGGCACGAATTTCGAAGTAGCCATACTGTTGAAATCCGTACAGTCTGTACAATCTATGCAACAAGTTCTGGGCACATTTTTCGAGGCAGTCGTACAGCATTTAATGTTGTTTTATTGCTGTAAAATTTCTGTTTTGCCTGTTTGCTGATTGGCACAATTTTCGAGGTGGAGTTCAAGCACGAAAATCGAGATAAGTTGTAATTTGTGGTTGTTGGAATTTTTACTGTGTATTTCAGTTTCTCCATAAAAGCATTTTCAAAAATAAAGAAGAGCTCTCAAACTGGTTTTCCCCAAGAGTTGTAGGGGGTTTTTCCAGGTTCATATTGACCAAAAATCACTGTGTTATTTTCTGTGTGTCGCTATCATAATTTTGTTGTGTTTTATTTCTGCAATTTCAGTAGTTGTGAAAACTCTAACTTTGTGTTTTCAGAAAATTATTGTCATTTCCAAATTTTAGAATTTTTATCATTCTTGGATTTAAAACTAAATGCATGGAGTGATAAGGAAAACTGATAACCGGAGTGGGGGTTGAAATTTCTTCACTCACTGCTGCTAGGGCTTCATGACCTTCCACTAGACAGCATATAGAACTCTTCTCAATACAATGGCTAGAGTCTCCATTATGACAGCGGATTAGGATCTTCATGGACAGCGGTTTAGGAGCTACTCAGACATCAGATCAAGGTTCTCTTTTGCTGCGTTTTGAGGGTTACTTCTAACAGCAAATCATGACCTGCGGCTAGGGTATTTAGGACAACGTATGAGGGCTTATCCTTCAGCTATGTGTAGGCTTCTTTTCACTGCGACTAGGGTTCCCTCTAGCACTCAGATCTACATTGAAGCTCCTTAGACTAGAGAACCTTTTATTGACAGCGTTGAGGGCTTATACTTTACTTCCTTCATTAACTGCAGCTAGGGCATGTATACCTGTGGCTAGGGCTCCTCCAAAATTCCTCCTTTAGCGCTACGTAAAAGGCATCTTGACTAGCTGCATAGAACCCTTTCTTCATTGCGTTAAAATCTCCTCCATGATAGCGTTAGGATCTAGGGCACCTCTATTTATACTAAAACATTGAGCACAAGAGGGGCTTATTTGGTTGCTCGTCGACCTTGACGAATTGTCTTATAACACAAATAAATTCATATCTCCATGAATACTTATCGGAATCAAATGATCTTTAGATCAATCCTACACCTCTCGATGAGAAGGATCCAAGAAAAATATCAGTTGCCATTAATAAGATGACCCACATGGAGTTTGGCCCTAGTTGCCAATTTTAACAGGCAGCCTCCCCTTTAGTGAGGGTTGTTGACGTGTGAGATCATTTTGATGCCATAATACAAATAAACCAATTTGCGAAAATACTCTCTTGTGTATTGAGTTAATTTCTATGCTTTTTGTTCTTGACTTTTGTCTATAATCTTATGCTTTCAAGGACTATCTTGCAAGTGTTAGAAAATGTAACCATGTTCGGTCTTCATTAATGTACTTGAGTCATTATGTAATGTACTTGTCAAAATAATAAAGAAAAGAATTTTTATTATTGTAACAATGACTTAATTAAAGCATGAGTTTCATGCTTGGGTCATCATTATATTAGTCAAAGTCCCCATTGTGAACTCCTAAGATTAATATTGAGTTTATAGAGTCATTGTACATTCAAAGAGACCCTTCTTGGGCTTTTGAATCATGTAAAATGATTTAGTATTGAGGCAAATATGAATTATGTACCCTCCACATCAAGTCGTCCTAAGAGAGATCAAGATGGCCTAAGGACCCTAATTCGACCCACAAAAAGCCTATATATACAAGGAGGTTGAAGTCATTTGGAGCATCAACTCTTAAGCTAGTTCAATATCTCAAGAAGAGCTAGAGAAGTGCGAGTCTGTTGTCGAGAGGTTGAAAAAAGTGCGAATTTGGGGAAGTCTATAGAGAGGAAGAAAATCGAACTTTTGGTGCCTCTCTCTCTTTGTTTCGTGGTCTTGATTGGGAGATTGAAGTTTGCTAAGTTTTTGTTGTTGCCGGAAGCTACGACCTATTCAAAGTTGCTGGAAGGGGTCGAAGATCTGGGAGGCTAACTTGGTGTGGAGGGAAACTCTGATCTTGGTCTAGGGTGAAGAGTCTCAAAGAATACTATTGAAAGGAAGAATTATCTTGACTGGGTTTTCCCCTCAAGGGGGTTTTTTCCTAGCATAGCGCCTATATCTTGTGTCTCTTGTTTTGTGATCTTCATACACACATAATATGATAATTGCTCGATGAAAAATAAGATAATAAAGAAGTAAAAGAAGCCAACACGCTCACAAGTAATTATCAAGAAAGGAGAATCAAACCGTAATATAATTACTTCGATTTTCCCAAATGGTATCAGAGCTAAGGTCCGGAAGAGTCGAAGATCACTTTGTTCACATGGATTCTCCCTCTATGGTGAACTACATAAGAATGGGTTGCAACACTGCTGGAAGTTGGATCAAGAAAGTCATCTACTACTTGTTCAACAAGGTCAAGAGTCAAGGATTCTTGGCTGCCCTTATAGGTTCTCTTACTGATGACAATGCATGGATCATTGATAGTGGAGCATCGAGACACATGACAGGTGAAAGTAAGCAACTTCATACACTATCAAAGGAGCCATCCTCTCATGCAGTGGAATTGGGTGACAACAAAAGTTGTGTTGTTAGAGCCCTGGGATCAACATCATTGAAGTTGGATAATGGATCGAAGTTTAATCTCAACAACATTCTCTATGTTCCAGGTTTGAAAAAGAATTTGCTTTCTATTTCTTGTTTAGAAGATAAAGGGGAAAGAATTGCTTTTGTTGATGGAAAAGTATTGGTTTGAGGAAAGGACTCTAGCATTGATAAAGCTAGGGTTATTGGAGTTCGTGAAGGAAGTCTTTATCGAGTCATTACACCACCTCCTCAAGCTTTGGTTCATATGGAAATAAGTCCCATTGAGCTATGGCATAAGAGGTATGGTCATCTACATTACAAGGTCATCCCTACACATAGTCAATTGGTTCATGGTATTCCTAATATGAAGTTAGATCATGAAGGTGTGTGCAAGGGATGCTCTTTGGGGAAACATACTAGAAAGCCATTTCATAATAGTGAAACTAGGTCCAAAGAGATATTAGACCTCATCCATTCTGATGTATGTGGGCCCATGTCTGACAAATCACTTGGAGGTCATCCTTACTATGTGACATTCATTGATGACCATTCTAGGAAGACATGGCTCTACCTCCTCAAAACTAAAGATGAAGTATTTGACAAGTTCAAGGAGTTTAGGGCTGAAGTGAAAACCTTAACTGAAACAAAGATAAAAACTTTGAGGTCTGACAATAGTGGGGAATACACTTCTAAAGAGTTGATTGCATATTGTAAGGAAGCGGGTATTAAGAGGGAGCTCATTGTTCCCTACTATCCTGAACAGAATAGATTGGCTGAAAGGAAAAATAGGTAAATTGAAGAAGGCATTCGAACTATGCTCCTTGATCAATATCTACCGAAGTTCTTATGGGGAGAAGTAACGATGACTGTCATATACATTCAAAATAGAAGTCCTCATAAGAGTATTGATAATACTACACCCAAAGAAGTATTCACACGGAAGAAGCCGATTGTGGATCACCTCCGAATCTTTGGAAGTCCAGCATATATCCATGTTCCGAAAGACAAGCGAAAGATGTTGGACTCGACAAGTATCAAGGGAATATTCTTTGGTTATAGTCTTTCCTCAAAAGCATATAGAATCTACATAAAGGAAGGAAGACACATTGAAGTAAGCAGGGGTGTCATATTTGATGAAAATCAAGCATACAAGAAATCAAAGGATATTCCTATTGATTCTGATGACGAAGAAGATCCCATATTTGAAGAAGAAGAAGTTCATCATGAAAACTCTACTACAAATATCGAAGAAGAAGGACCAAGTGAACTGAGGGGGGGTGGGGGGGTGAATCAGTATTAGCAAATCAGATACTTTTTCATTTTCATACTCAGATTCATATACGCTACTTCAGTTAAGGATATCCGTGTATATACGCGACTGTGTTAAAAGCAACTAGTGTACATCCAGTAACCTTTATGATTTAGTTAGTTCATCTTCAGTGAATGCATCATAACATTATTAACTATATGAATAGTTAATAGAACAGATCATCACACATAAAGAGCACACATGAACACCATGATATAAGGTGGAAACCCAATGTGGGTGAAAACCACCTGCTGCAATTTGTTTCTATCTTCCTTTAATAAGAAAATTATTTTTCAATGTACTGGTGCAGTCCTTTACCAGTACGTAGGCTTCTACCTACAGAAGGCTACCACCTTCTTAGCTCTTGTACTAGCTGTTCCATTTACTAGTACGTAGGCGCTGGCCTACTGAAGCCTCCAACCTTCACTCGTTTTCCAGATGCTCTTGGAAGGGAGCTACAACCCCCTGGCTCTTGTACTGGCCAATATGTTTACCAGTACGTAGGTGCTAGCCTACAATCATCTAGGGACCACGTTTCATACATTTTCATACTGGATCCATAAAACAATCACCATTGCAATACAACCTGCATCATCAATCTCTGAATCACCCAATACTGAAACCCTGTCAACAACATAGTCACCAGAACACAGAACAGACTACATAACTCTGCAACAACAACCAGATCCAATAGCAACTTCAAATATCATACTTCATATTGTATACGCTACTTGGACGAACCCAACATGCGTGTATACGCGCTTTTACCAAAGACAACCCACGTACAGATCTGCAAATTCTAACTCATAACTTTGCAGCTATTTCAGACATCATCACATACCCAGATCATAACATTTATACAATAAACATGCATCAATAGATCTATTCTATCCATAATCACACCATATAAAGATAATCATTCCAAGCCTTGAGATCCCGTTCCATCGTTCATCATCCTCCACATGAGTGCAACCTTGGTTCAGATCAAACAAGGCATCACCAACCCATAACCAACATCTGGATCTCACACTTCATCAGATATTCATCACATGCTCACACTCTCCCCTTGGCCTAATGATCTTCTCCTTATATAGGTTTAGGCTTCTCTCAATACCATGGTCCAAAACCATGTAGAACCAATACCTTGGACCTAATACCTGGGGTCGTCATTTCGAACCAAATACCATGGACCAATACCAAAATACCATGGATCAAATACCACAGACCAAAACCATGGTTTCCGACATTTACACGCCTTTCCTTCTGTGAACCTGTGTGTGTACGTGTACACTCCTTTTGCTCTGCTAACCCGCGTATATACGCACTTCCATCACGGTCAACCTACGTGTACCTCTCTCTTGACCTGTTGCATTCTAATCTGTCATCTGAAAGAGTTGCCATCAAGGACAACACTTGTATCATACCTCTGAGTGAGTTGCCATCAAGGACAACACTTGAATCCTAATGCCAACAATCTCCCCCTTTGGACTTGATGGCAACAACTACACCAAGTCACTCTCCCCCTTTGACATCAAAGGCAAAGGGCAGACCAAGATATTATCTTCTTTGATCTCCATCTAATGTCCATACTCGCCCTGAGTATCTGCTGAAATCTCTGTTTGAGCTCCCTCTTTGTATATGCCGAGATGTACCAATCTGTCCATGCTCCCCCTAAGCACATGCACGATCTGCAAAAGCATAACATGACTCTATACATATATCCATTGTTGGGTGTGGAGCCTGATTATCTTCTATATTCAAAAGTACCATCACATTGGACCCCAGTTCAAAATGGGGGCGGCAACACCGCCCGTAAAATATTCGCTGCAGGGGGGGTCCAAGGGGGGCGGCTGTGACCTTTGGAAGCCCCCCCCGGGCAGGGGGTTTCAGGGGCAGTGCCCGAAGCTAAAAACATATGTAAAATTGCCTTGTAAAAGTATAGTAATTTCTAGTCAATCTAGGCCATTCATTAGGCGGATGATCTGACGGTATAACTTATGTTTAGTTTAGGGTTTGTTGCCCTAGAAGGCAACCCCTCTCTTTGTATGAGGGCATTGTATTTGAGGCTGTGAGATAGATGTGTATTATGTGTGAGCGAGAAACAAAGAGGTGAGACTGTGAGAGAAGACATAGGATATTACAGCCGATTTACTATAGGTTATGTCTCTTCATTTTTCTAGATAATAGAAAGGAAGGACTGGCTGTTTGGGGTGGACGTAGCCCAAACTGGGTGAACCACGTATATCTGTCTCTCTCTTGTTTTGTGCTTTTTCTGTGTTTATATTTCTGCAATATTTTATGTGTTCCATTGCTCTGTAATATTTAATATTCTAACACTGGTATCAGAGCCGAAGGTCTATTTGGCTGATAAACTCGTAGGAAAGAAGGGTTCCTAGTTCGAGTGGGAGAAATGGTGGAAAATGGTAAGTTTAGGGTCGAGAAATTTAATGGCCAAAACTTCTCGCTGTGGAAGATGCAAATGGAAGATTATTTGTATCAAAAAGATCTATACCTACCATTGGGCGGAAAAGCAAAGAAGCCGACAGATATGGAAGATGAAGAATGGAACCTTCTCGATACAAAGGCACTCAGAACAATACGGCTGTGCCTTGCAACGTCAGTCACCTTCAACATTTCGAAGGAAACAATGACAGAGGGTTTGATTAAGGCGTTGTAGAAACTATATGAAAAACCCTCGGCTTCAAACAAGGTATTTCTTATGAAACGATTATTCAATATGAAGATGTCGGAAGGTGGATCTGTTGCATATCATTTAAATGATTTTAATACTGTTAGAAGTCAGTTATGTTCTGTAGGGGTAAACTTTGATGATGAAGTTAGAGCTCTGTTATTCTTGTGCTCATTACCAGAAAGTTGGAATGGTTTGGTAATGGCCATTAGTAACTCCTTTTCTGGATCTAGTACTTTAAAGTTTGATGATGTTGTCGGTGCTATCCTTAGCGAGGAAATGCGACGGAAAAGCTCCGGTGAGACATCAAGAAATGCTTTGAGTGCAGAGTCTAGAGGAAGAAAAATGGAAAGAGGAAAGAGCTCAGGATATCGCAGTAAATCAAGGAAAGGCAGATCCAAGTCCAGATCGGGGATAGTGTGCTGGAAATGCGGAAAGAAAGGACACCTAAAGAAGACTGTAGATCTCGGAAGGGAAAAGAAGGAGATTCACAGCAAGAAAACAATCATGAAGCAAATGTGACAGGTGAGGTGTTACAAGATGCTTTGATTCTTTCTTTCGAAAATATTACTGATTCCTGGGTGGAAGATTCAGGGGCCTCATTCCATGCCACACCTGATAAGAAATACTTTCATGACTATGTTCAAGGAGATTTTGGACAAGTTCGTTTGGGTGATGATAAACCCTGTAAAATTGTTGAAATGGGTAAGGTTCTTGTAAAACAGCAGAATGGAAACCAATGGCTACTAAAGGAGGTAAGGCATGTTCCAGATCTAAAGAAAAATCTGATTTCAACAGGGCAGTTAGGCGGTGAAGGTTGTGTGACAACTTTCACAGATAAAGCTTGGAAGGTCACCAAAGGAGCCCTGGTAATAGCAAAAGGCGAAAAGGTTGGTACATTGTATTTATGCAATGGTATTTCTAACTCTGTTAATGCTTTAACTTCCAAAGGAGCAGATGCAGCATTATGGCATCATAGGCTTGGACACATGAGTGAAAAATGGATGAAGATTCTTCACTCAAGGAATTTATTGCCGGGTTTGAAGAATGTTGAGTTGGACTTCTGTGAGAATTGCATTTATGGAAAACAGAAGAGAGTCAGATTTCTCAGAGTTGGGAAAGAAAAGAAGAATGAAAAATTAGATCTTGTGCATACAGATGTATGGGGACTTGCTCAGGTATCATCTCTCGGTGGCTCTCGTTATTATGTTACTTTTATTGATGATGCAACTAGAAAAACTTGGATTTTTTGTATTAACAATAAATCTGATGTATTTGATACTTTCAAGAAATGGAAAGCTTTGGTTGAGATTGAGACAGGAAATAAATTGAAGTGTCTTAGATCAGACAATGGAGGTGAATATTGTAGCAAAGAGTTTGATA
>APFE030235710.1:0-102656 GCA_000404065.3 Pinus taeda
TATAGTAGGAGACCTTTGACTACTAAGAATATCATCCAATACTTTAGAGCTATCTTGAAATCGTAAAAGCTTATCCTTTTCTTCTATTTTACCTTTCAAGATATTTACCTCAACCTGAAGCTGTTCTTCCTTTTCAAGAGATTTCTTTTTCATATCTTCTTCAGCTTTACTTCCTTGTTCCATTTGTTCCCTTAGTTTGAGAATCTCCTTTTCTTGTTCTTCATTCACATCCTGCAGCATTTGACGAACTTTGGAGACACATTCCAGCTGTGATTTTAAACTGATGACTTCGTTTTCCTGTTTTTCAATAGCTTGGTGTAGATCTTCATTCTGCTTCCTTGATTCTTCAAGATCTCCCTTTAGTGAGAGGATTGTAGCTTGAAGATTTTCATAGTAGCTGGATCTATCTTTGAGTTTCTTGATGGTTGAGCTTCTTTCATTGACTTCTTTTCTTAATGATGTCACTTCATGCTGCAATTTTTGACATTGGTCTTCCTTGTCCTTGAGAAGTTTTCTTACCTTGTTTCCTTCTTCTAGTTGGGCCTTCAATTTGGTAGCTTCTTCTTTGAAGTCACATTCCCTCTTGTTCAATAGATCTTGTTGATCTCTGATTTTGTCTGTCAGCCTTTTAAATTCTGCCTCTATTTGATATCTTTCTTGTTCACCCATAAGAGCAAGTTCAGTAGTTTCACTATCACTTCCATCTGTTTCACAAGGAAATATAGGTGGAACATCAAAGGATAACACATTCATACCTGATAATGATTCTGAATCTGATTCTGAATCTGGAGAGCTTCTTATGCCTAATCCCTAATCGATTCTCCCACTGTCATAGTTCTTCTGAGATGACTTCCTTTTCTTAGATGCTTTCTTCTTAAGCTTCTTTCCCATTGTTCCACGGATCTCCTTCAAGCGATCAAGCTTCTATTAAAGGACCTGCTCTGATACCAATTGTTGGAAATAATACTGAGAGGGGGGGTGAATCAGTATTATCACATTAATACAACTTTTCAATTTCCATAATCAGATTCATATATGCTACTTCCACAACTTCTTATGATTAAGTTAATTGATCTTCAATGAGTGCATTAGAACATTATCAACCATATTATCAGTTAACAGATGCAGTAACTTAGAATAGATCATCACACATAAGGCACACACATGAACACCATGATATAAGGTGGAAACCCAATGCGGGAGAAAACCACCTACTGCAAGTCATCTCAATCTTCTTCTTAATAAGAAAATCCTTTTACAATATTTTGTACTGGTGCAGACTTATACCAGTACGGGAGCTACAACCCCCTTTTTCTCTTGTACTAGCCGATCCATTTACTAGTACCCAGGCTACTACCTACTACAATGCTCCAAAGATTTCCTTTAGCTCTTGTACTAGCTTAGATACTAGTACGTAGGTGCTGACATACAATCTTCTCTCCTCCAGGTACCACGTTTCATCAATTTTCATACTGGACACACTGAAGCACAAAACATAATCTGAAAGGCCACGTTTCATCCAATTTTCATACTGGACCCAATAACCACATTGAAGCTCATAATCAAACAACCTTCTGAATCACCCAATCACTAGATCAATACTTATACAATGAGAGTCATCAATCAGATCTAGTCCATCAGATTACATAAAGATGAGTCATTAAGAACCTGATCCATTCATCCATCAATGTATAAACATTTAATCAATCACTGCTGTTATCAGAAGTTAATACCAGAAATTAGACATCACTTCGAAACCCAGAACACAGCAATGATAAACATGGATAGCTAAGTATATTTCATGAGAAGTACGCAGCTTCACCCATATAACAGCTGCATATAAGTACGCACTATTTCCAACTGCTTTCCTATGTACGTGCGCACTGTGCCTCACAGACTTCCTGCGTACATGCGCTCTATGTCCAATGAACTACCTGCGCCCCTCTGCATCTGCAGCGCTTCTGGTCCTTCGTATCTCCACATTTTTCTTTCACTGGACCTGCGTACCTCCGGGTATAGATAATTTCAATACTTCAAGAATAACCCAGACTGTCAGATCTATAGATCTGAACATGCGCCGAGCAGATATCAACTCATTAGTAGATCGAACTTGTAGTTCTCATGTTTCTCCTTAATTTAGATCTAGCTATCTCTCATAACCGATCACTAGAATTTCAGATCTAGCTTCTTAAGATATTCAACCCAAAAGCATACTTAAGCCAAATGATCTCATTTCCTTTATATAGGCAAGCTCTTGCTCAAATCATGGATAAATACCACGGGCCAAAACCATAATAACACAATACCGTCGGCTAAATACCAAGGGTTAAACATAAGAAACCCCACGTGAGCGCACTTTACTGCCTTGAAGTGAGTGCACTGGGGGTACGCACCTCATGAGTGGGTAACCTGCGGTTATGTATGCACTTTATATAAGACATGCCTGCGGGTCCGCACGTTTTGTACGGTGTGCCTGCGTACCCCTTATTTTCTTCAATATTTGAGAGTTGATCATCAATCTTTGCTACTGACCTGTTGTACAATGATCCATCACCTGTATGGGTTGCCATCAAGGACAACACTTTAGCCATAATGCCAACAAGAGGCCCCAACCTGAATGGGTGCACTTGTTTTGTCACACCCTAGATGTCATCCCAATGAACTGGTACTTAAAAATAGAGCTTTGACATGGTACAGGTTGTTAGCCTCCTCCTGTAGTAGGTTACTCATATTTCATGATTGACATTTTTACAAGCCAAATATGTCATACTTTGCATGCTGCAATGCTCCATATTTGCTAAGCAGTCACCAAGGAAAGAATGCTACTAAAAGTTCATCTACTACGGTCCAATTTTGAAGAGTCATTCCAATTTTTTACAATTTTCAGCTAAAGAGAGGTCCAAACAGCCTAATCTTGGTCTCCCTAGGTTTCAATTTCCTGTTTTAGAATATAGAGAATGAAAATATGTCCAAACGGCTGAATCTTGGCAGATTCTTAGATAGGTAGAGAATCAAAGGAGCTCGACTGCTTAATCTGGGCCCTTGGAAGAAATAAGGGTAGTTTGTAGATAGGAAGTCATAAAAAGAAAAATTGAAATGCTGGGTCTGCAAGTCTAAGTGCACCCAAACTAAAAGAAGAAAAAATGTTAGGTAAGTAGGCTGGGTAGGTAGTTTTGAGGTTGCATAATCTTGACTTCTAATCAATTCCATGTTTTCAAAATATCATCTCTACTCAGGTCATAGTCATCAGGTATTTTTCATGTGAAGGAGTTCAAATCAGACATAACTCACTTCCCTTTCTTCCTCTTCCCAAATCATTAACTAATTTCCCCAAAAAGAGGTCAAGATTTGCTTGATATCTCTTAGTTTCATCATTCTCCATGTCATTAGCCTGGGTGAAGATCTACTTCACTCAAGGAGGATCCATACTTTCTCTACAAAGCTCTATCTCCCCTTTTGAAGCCTAAGGTCTCTGAAACTTAGCGCTTTCTTGTCATATCCATATTAACTACTGATGTTATTATTTAACTCCCTATATTTTCCCCATCCCCCTACTAAAACTATGTAAATAATCCCCTTATGTATATATCCCCTCCCTCTGGTTGAAAATAACCATAAATACCCCCAGGAATTGCTCAGTTTATCTGAAACTTGGCAAGAACCCTCATGTTGCCCCTTCAAACCATCTTCTAATGCAACAGACTCCTTCCAAAGCATAAAATTCCTTTCTAGGTTATCAGACCCCTTCCGAGGCCTCAAATTCTCTTCAAAAGCACATACTCACTCCTTCCGACCGTAATAAACCCTTGCCGATTGCCTTAACATTCCTCCGATCCTGGTGAACCCTCTCTGACGCAATTATCGCAATCAGAAGTCACAAGGGTATTATGGCTAGTTGTTGTTTCTTCCCAATGGACGCTCTGCCGATGCCATCTCGCAATCAGCATATCGCAATATTTTATACCACATAGGTGTGCCCCTTTCCTTTTTGCTCGATGCGCTATCGCGATATCGGCGATCGGCGATCGCAAGCATCACGTTTCCAAAATAAATACCTTCTCATTCTCCGTTGATGCGATATTGCGATCACATCAAAAGAAGTATATCGCATCGTAATAACATATGAGTCGTCGTGCCGACCAGATAATCACCACATCACCCTGCCACATCACCTCGCTGACGTCATCCACCGTACGGCTGACGCCATGCTCACGTTAGTAGCCAAAAGAAAGGAAAAAATGAGCAAGCGCGAAAGTCAAGCTTCGGAGCTCCAGAATAAGAAACGTAGGCAGTTTTTGATGCACGATTAGCGCGAAGCGCTAATCGCGCATTGCTACGGGAAATAGGCCATATTGGGGAATCTTTAGGGAATCTTTTGATTCCATGGCCCTTTTTGCACCAAAAAGGCCCGAAAATGTCTGATTTTACCAAATTTAACATATTTGAAGACAGAGAGAGACCAAGAATAAATATTAAAGAGTATCAAATTAAATATGCAAAGAGACAGCACGTCAAAGACCATCAATGTAGCGGCGAAGAGTATCAGCAAAGATCTTAGCAGCAGCCCAAAGCAGGTGAAAATTAAACACCTTCCAGCAAAGTCAAAGAAAAGGGCGAAGCCGCTCAAGGCTCACAAATCTCAGTTATTGCACATTTAACTCACACAAGATCAGAACTGCAAATCCCAAAGCATAGTTATTCCAGCAATACTACATCGAGCCACCAAGGGCCACATTACACTCTTTCTGATCCATCTACCTCTTACACATTTTAGTAGATATTTACCTGCATTTAATTTTGGCACAGCTTTAGGTTTAGAAAGCTCTTTTCACAAACCTGTTTTAGGTCGATTGTAATAAATATTTTTGAGATATTTGCACTATAAAAACAACCCTCAAGATTGTATTAAGGGTTGGTTGGTTGACAAGCTATCTTTAGCTGATTTTGCTCTGGGGGAGACTCGCACTGTAATACGTGATAGTTTCTATAATCAAAGACTACTTATGAGCTTTGGAGAATGGATTTTTCACTGTGTTTAACGGTTGAAGAGTATTTATGGAATTCTTGTGCTGTTGCATAACTCAATAGGTGCTTCTTACCTCTGTTTTTCATTCATAAGTTATCATCTAAACAGCAGAAAAGAAGATTAGCATAGAATTTGTTTAATTGCATTCTATGATCAATTTTTGTTGTTTCTTTATGTTTTCATTTGTTTAGGCATAAATATGAATTCCATATGGCTCATGTTTGTCCTAACCTCATCACGCATGACAATTATCTAGGGATTCTTCATTGCCCCTAGATAGAGAACATCCCTTTCCTTTGTTAACCTGAGTGAGAGATTCTTAAGTGCCTCTCATTCCTTACATGTCATTAATGTTTTTAGTTTGAAAGTTGTGTTATGTGTAGCTATCCCGCTCCATATTCCTCTTGTGACCAAGAAAACGCACTAGCAATCCTGACCCATGACTCCATGCCCAATGGTTTGAAACTTATCACTTCATGGATTGCCTCTCTGCTTGAAAGCAATTTCCTTCCACCCAAACACAAACAAGACCCTCGAACCCGACAACTAGCCTAAAATCATCATCAACAAAGTAAATCATAAAGAGAGAGCCCTCTCTGATTGCAGGTGGGCTAGAACCTGCAATCCAAAGATTGGTTTGTGGTTACCTTGGCCGTATCCCTACAGGAGCCTAGGGACAACGTGAGTGCTAAAATAATGGCGACTCCACTGGGGACCTCCTCAGATAGACTCACTAAACCAGTCTGCAGCTCCACAGAGGAAGAAACCGACCTTTGAAAGTCTCGGTCGACCTGTGTTTTTAAAAAAATTTCCCAAAAAATAGATTAGAAGTTGGCTCCTAATAAACAAACACATTATACAAGATAAAACCCTGATCCCAATCGCCCAGCTGCTTTTGAAAATCTGAATTTAATCCCCAAGATCATTAGAAAACAAAAGCAACAAGAAGACCCAACTACTGCGAGTCCTGAAATAGTTCAGCCAAGCGGTGTTCCAACCCCTGTCAAACTTCTATTCCATTCAACCCCAAGTTCCCCTGGTTCATCACCCCCTTCTCCAAGTAGCTCTTCTACACCTCCATCCCATATCTATACTCCTACTACCACTACCACTCCTTCTACCCCGGTTGTTCCTGTTATCCCTGTTGCCCCAATTTTTCCGCTTATCCCCATTATCATGGCTAATAGATATGCTCCCTTATAGCTTCCTGCTAATCCCGGGGATATGCCTCAGGACTACCAGACAAAAATCACCTATTTTGATGGCACAAACTCCTGTACCGCCCTACAACATACAAAGAAAATGCAGGATTACTTCGACAGTTATGAAATTGATGATGACAACGTGAGAATGAAGATTTTTGTCCAAAGTTTGACCAGTGATGTCAGAACCTGGTTTAGGGCACTTACACCCAATTCCATATTAAACCCTGAAGCCTTATACCAGGCATTTATTAACAGATGGGAGAAAAAGAAAGAGCCCATACACATACTATCTGAGTATGATACTATCAAAAGAGGACCTCAGGAAACAGTTTTGGATTACTGTGAAAGGTTTAATAATGTTTACAATGCAATACCACAAAATTTAAGACCTCCACCTGATCTCGCTTTGTACAAATTCCCTGATGGCTTTCATGCTGAGATGGCATATCATCTAAGGGAAATAGCCCCTCAAAGCCTTGCAGAAATGCAAGATGTTGCTGTTAGTGTGGAGGCTAATCTAATTGCTAAAAGAAACAAAGCCAGAACTGAGAGAAGAACCACCTTCAAGGAAGAACCCTCAGCCTTCGATCAAAAGCTAGTGGTTATTATCAGTGGCATCCATAGGGTGGGAGACAGAGTAGAAAATTTTGAGAGGAAAACTTCATGGGAAGGGCAACAACCCAATGCCATAAGGAACCCGAACTTCAGAAAAACTCAAAACACAAATGCTGGAAGGGCCAGTCCCGGCCATGATATTATGCCTCCTTTCCAAGAAAACTATGCGGAGGCATCTACACCCATTGAGCCCACAGATGGGACTCATAAGAACCTGATAGATTCGGAAAATGATCAGAAAATCTTTCTTACTGAAGAGGACAGACAATACCCCGATGTAAAACAATTTCACACCAAGTGAGGAGACTCTTTCGATTTCAAACAAGGTTATGATACCGTTGTGTATGAAGTACACAAACAATACAAATTTAGAACAAGGACCATTGATGTCCCCGCATCTAGCAAAACAAAAGATAGCAAACAGCCCAACAAAATTAAAGGCAACGACACCATAACTCAACCAGCTGATAGCTCTGTCCCAAGCCCGCATCAGGTAACTGTCGAGGATATAATAGACACATAGCCTCCTATTGATCAGTCTCTACCTCCTTCCTCCCCAAAAGAAAATCTGAACAACACTCCAAAAAATCCTCCCAAAACAGAAATACCACAAACTATCATACATCATAACATTCACATTCCAAAAGAAAACATAGAGAGTATGCCTGAAAAAGAGAAATCTACCGCTATCAATGCCAAGAACTCATTGGAAAAACCTTTCAATTTAGAAGCAGAGATTGGAAAACTCAAGATATCCATTCCCCTCTCAAAACTTGCCAACATGATGTATATAGGCAACAAATTCAAAGGTCCCTGCAACTGCCAGAGGTTAGGGATGATGTAAACATTTTAGACGATACCCCTGAGCTATTGTTTGGTCCAGAAGTTAACGAAAAATCAACATATGGACCTGTTCCACCTTTTTATGTCAGTCTCCACATACATGAAAAAATATTGTATAATGCCATGTTTGACTCAGGTGCCTCACATAACCTTATGGCCAAAGCTGTAATGGAAAGGTTGAACCTTGATGTCACAAGACCATACAAAGATCTGTATTCCTTTGACTCAAGTCAAGTCAAATTTTTAGGCTTTATTAAAGACCTTTGTGTGTCTCTAGTCCAATTCCCCAATAAGACAATCCTAATGGACATAGTAGTTGCTGACATTCCCACAAAGTATGGCATGCTCCTATCGAGATCGTGGGGAGAAAAATTGCAAGGATCCCTTCAACTCGACCTCTCTTATGCTGCCATATCTGTCTTTGGGAAACCAAAGAGACTGTATAGAGAAACATTAATGAAGTATGTGGTAAGCAGTGAGGAAAAGCCCCAAAATTTTCCAATTTACTCAATCCATTCCGATATGGATTCTTTTATTTTATTTAATGATAACACCAGCCCTCCAACTGATGATAGGCCATTATATTTGGAACAAGAAACATACATCAATGAGGAATCAGTTTCAAATACCCATGAAATTGTCTCAACACTCCAGGCAACCAACAAACAGCAAGAAGAACATCCTGAAACATAAATGGTAAGTATGCCCAATCCTCAAAAAACTGAAACTCTCAATACAAACCTCAAACAAGAAAACACATGGTATTTAGAGTTTGATGGTTCTATCAACAAGTTAGGAGTAGGGGCAGGAGTATGGATTTACAGTACACATGATAATCACGCACAAGGACATGCCTACAGACTCAATTTCAGATGTACAAACAACATGGCAGAGTATGAAGCTCTTCTCTTAGGCCTTAAACTGTTCAAAGTCCTAGGAGCTACAAAAGTGTCCATCCTAGGTGACTCCGACTTGATTATACAGAAAATGAAAGTTAGCTTCATTACTAACAACAGTAGAATGAGAGCTTACAGGGTTGCTGCCACCGAAATACTCATTTCCTTTAGTAAATTCAAGCTTGCCAAAATTTCAAGAGATCATAATATTCATGCCCACAGTCTAGCAAACTTTGCTAGCACATGCAAGCTTCCCTTTGAACCAAATCACCATTTCACCACTGAAATAAAACAAATACCTTCGGTCCCTAACAATGTCAACGATTGGCAGGTATTTCAAAATGATGCCCAGATTAACAATTTCCTAACTCTTGAGGGCGAATTTTCCAACACAAACATTGACATGGATGCCATGAACGACTCACAACAGCTAGCAGAAGAAAATCACCTGACTGTAACAGCTGCAATAGCTAAACAAATCCTTCACCCAATTGTGTTTAACAACACGAACGTAGAACAACTGAAAAAAATATGTTTAGAGGAAACAACCAAAGCAGAGGATGAGTTTATTGATCTAAAGAATAATTTTCTACCTGTCAGCCTTACTCCATTAGAAGACATGTTTGATGACAATGATGTGCCCAAAAATCCAAAAATGGAGCCTCTGAATGCTACTATAGAAGAACACAACATAGGAACAGCAGAGCAGGCTAGAATGATTAAGTTGTCCAAAAATATGCCCCCTGATCAAAAACCGAAATACGTGGATTTGTTTAAAGAATTTCAAGATGTATTTGCCTAGAGTTATGAGGACTTGAAGTCCTATGACACCTCAGTGATCCAACATACCATTCCCTTAAAACCAAATCAAAAACCATCCAACCAGAAACTTAGAAGAATCAACCCCATGCTTCTTCCCCTTATTAAAAAAGAGATAAAGATAATGTTTGAAGCAGGTATCATTGCACCCATCAGATTCTCTGAATGGGTATCTAATTTAGTTCCCACTAGCGAAAAAAATAGGAGAGATAAGACTGTGTGTAGACTTGAGAAATTTAAATGAGGTCTCTCTAAAAGACCACTACCCTTTACCCAAAATGGACCATATCTTACAATGAGTAGTGGGTTCATCTAGAATTTCTTTACTAGATGGATTTTCAGGATTTAATCAGATACTTGTTCACCCGGATGACCAAGACAAGACAGCCTTTACCACACCGTGGGGAACATTCAAGTACGTTAAGATGCCTTTTAGACTGAAAAACGCTGGTGCTACCTTTCAAAGGGCAATGGATATGACATTTTCCAAGGAGATACATGATTTCCTTGTAGTTTACCTTGATGATCTGACCCCATTCTCCAAATCTGACCAAGAGCACCTTAAGCACTTAAGGCAAATTTTCATGACATGCAGGAAATATGGCATTTCCTTGAATCCCAAGAAGTCCCTATTTGCCCTTGAGGAAGGAAAGCTTCTAGGCCATATCATATCAAAACATGGGATTAGAATTGACCCTGAAAGAATTCAAGCTATCCTCCAAATCCCCTATCCAAGAAACATAAAAGAACTGCAAGCATTCCTTGAAAAGATCAATTCCTTAAGGAGATTTATCCCAAACCTAGCTGAGCTAATAAGGCTATTGAGCAACGTGTTGAAGAAGGATGCCAAGGTAAAATGGTCTCTTGAAACCAAACAAGCTTTTGAGAGAATAAAAACTACCTTGACTCAAACGCCTGTTCTCACTAGTCCTCAATTCGACAAAGACTTTATCATTTTTTCCTTTGCATTTGAGCACACTATAGCCGCTATCATTTTGCAAAAAGATGATCAAGGTAACGAAAATCCAATTGCTTTCTTCAACTGAGCTTTGAGAGATGCACCCTTGAAATATCAGATTATGGAAAAGCAGGCTTATGCCCTGGTCAAAGCCATCAAAGGTTTCACAATTTACATCTTATACTCCCACGTGATTGCCTATGTCCCTAACGCTGTTGTAAAGGATATATTAACTCAAGAGGGACTAGAAGGCAAAAGAGGCAAGTGGATTGCCAGCATCCTTGAATATGACATTGAAATAAAACCCACCAAGCTGATAAAGGGACAAGGTTTAGCCAAACTAATGTCCGAAACAAACTTTCAAACCTTAGACATTAATCAAGTGGACAATGAACCGGAGCTGGCGACTCCACATATCAGTGAGACCTTTTTGCAATCCCCATGGTATGCTGATATTTGATTTGTATTATTAAACCTGTGTGCTCCCCCAGGATTGTCCAGAACCAAGAAAAGATTTTTAAGGATGAAATCCTCAAAGTTTTGTGTCATAAATGGTGCTTTGTTTTGGAAAAATCATGAACGTATTTTGCTTAATTTTTTGACTATGAATGAAACTAACAACATCATGAAAGAATTCCATGCAGGGGATTGTGGAGGACACTTATATTGGAAGTCCACGGCTGACAAGATTTTAAGGGCTGGTTATTATTGGCTCTCTCTATTTGCAAATATCAAGAAGTTTGTTGTTTCATGCCACAAATGCCAAATCTTTGAAGGAAAAAGAAAATTACTACCCTTGCCCCTTAAGCCCATTTCAACTGAGAAACCTTTTCAACAATGGGGTCTCGACTTCATTGGAGAAATTCATCCCTCTTCCTTAGGCCAGCACAAGTGGATTTTAACAGCCACCGATTATTCCACTAAGTGGATTGAATCCATTCCATGTAGACAAGACAACGAATCCACCATTATCCAATTCCTTGAGAATAATATCCTTTCCAGATTTGGTTGTCCTGAGAAAATCATCACTGACAATGTTGCCGCTTTCAAATCCAAAAAGATGATAAACTTCTGCCATAAATACCACATTACCTTGGACCACTCCACAGCTTACTACCCTCAAGGTAATGGCTTGGCTGAATCGTCGAACAAAAGCCTCATCAATATCATAAAGAAATTACTGGAGGAAAACGAAAAGAAATGGCATAGGAAGCTCACAAATGCTCTGTGGGAAGATAGACTTTCCACCAAGAAATCCATTGGGATGAGCCCTTATGAGATAGTATATGGCATGGAAGCCAAATTTCCTTCATCTTTGGGCATTCCTACTATTAAACTGCTGCAGGAAATTCAGGTTGAACCAAATGACATACAAAGAAGAATTAATCAAACCATTCATCTTCAACAAACCATAGAGCAAGTTTACGACAGAGCTCAAATTCTGCAAGAAAAACTCAAAAAGATGTTTAATAAGAAGGCTAAAGCAGAAAATTTCTGGGTGGGTAACAAAGTCCTAAGATGGGATTCACGAAGAGAAGACAAGGGCAAACATGCAAAATTTGATTTTCTGTGGAAAGGACCATACACTATCAGCATTGTGCAAGGCAATAATACATATTTGCTCAGATATCTAGATGGCAGCATAGCTGAGGAAGGCCCTGTCAATGGCCGAATGCTAAAGCACTACAATGAACCTTTTGATTGAAAAGAATAGGCGGTGTTATTTTCTGTACATAGAATGTTTGTATATATTAGCACTTTTTATTTTATTTTTGTAAGAGTCCATAATACTGAAGCACGCAGAAGAAAGCAGGCAGTGCTTTACAATTTAACAACAAAATAGCTAAGGGAAATTGTTGTTAGCAGTCCAAAAGTTCAAATCAATCCAACAGTCAACACTAAGAAGTTTCAAAGCACAGCAATAACAAAAGAATCAAGGCAATCTGACTTGATGTTCTTGGCTTCTCACAAGGAAACACCATCCCCAAGTGGAGCCACTGTTAGCCTCCTGCTACAGCAGGTTACTCATATTTCATGATTGACATTTTTACAAGCCAAATATGTCATACTTTGCATGCTGCAATGCTCCATATTTGCTAAGCAGTCACCAAGGAAAGAATGCTACTCAAATTTCATCTACTACGGTCCAATTTCTGAAGATTCATTCCAGTTTTTTACAATTTTCAGCTAAAGGGAGGTCCAAATAGCCTAATCTTGGTCTCCCTAGGTTTCAATTTCCTGTTTTAGAATATAGAGAATGAAAATATGTCCAAACAGCTTAATCTTGGCAGATTCTTAGATAGGTAGAGAATCAAAGGAGCCCAACTACTTAATCTGGGCCCTTGGAAGAAATAAGGGTAGTTTGTAGATAGGAAGGCATAAAAAGAAAAATTGAAATGCTGGGTCTGCAAGTCTAAGTGCACCCAAACTAAAAGAATAAAAAATGTTAGGTAAGTAGGCTGGGTAGGTAGTTTTGAGGTTGCAGAATCTTGACATCTGATCAATTCCATGTTTTCAAGATATCATCTCTACTCAGGTCACAGTCATCAGGCAATTTTCATGTGAAGGAGTTCAAATCAGACATAACTAACTTCCCTTTCTTCCTCTTCCCCAAATAATTAACTAATTTCCCCAAAAAGAGGTCAAGATCTGCTTGATATCTCTTAGTTTCATCATTCTCCATGTCATTAGCCTGGGTGAAGATCTGCTTCACTCAAGGAGGATCCATACTTTCTCTACAAAGCTTTATCTCCCCTTTTGAATCCTAAGATCTCTGAAACTTAGCGCTTTCTTGTCATCTCCATATTAACTACTAATATTATTATTTAACTCCCTATATTTTCCCCATCCCCTTACTAAAACTATGTAAATAATCCCCTTATGTATATATCCCCTCCCTCTGGTTGAAAATAACCATAAATACCCCCAGGAATTTCTCAGTTTATCTGAAACTTGGCAAGAACCCTCATGTTGCCCCTTCAAACCATCTTCTAATGCAACGGACTCCTTCCAAAGCATAAAATTCCTTTCTAGGTTATCGGACCCCTTCCGAGGCCTCAAATACTCTTCAAAAGCACATACTCACTCCTTCCGACCACAATAAACCCTTGCCGATTGCCTTAACATTCCTCCGATCCTGGTGAACCCTCTCCGATGCAAGTATTGCAATCAGAAGTCGCAAGGGTATTATGGCTAGCTATTGTTTCTTCCCGATGGACACTCCGCCTATGCCATCTCGCAATCGGCATATCACAATATTTTATACCACATAGGTGTGCCCCTTTCCTTTTTTCCCGATGCGTTATCACGATATCGGCGATCGGCGGTCGCAAGCATCACGTTTCCAAAATAAATACCTTCCCATTCTCCACTGATGCGATATTGCAATCGCATCGAAAGAAGTATATCGCATCGCAATAACATATGAGTCAACCTGTCGACTAGATCATTGCCACATCACCCTGCCACATCACCTCGCTGACGTCATCCACCATACAGTTGACGCCATGCTGACGTCAGTAGCCAAAAGAAAGGAAAAAACGTGAAAGCGCGAAAGTCGAGCTTCAGAGCTCCGGAATAAGAAACGGAGGCAGTTTTCGATGCGCAATTAGTGTGAAGCGCTAATCGCGCATCTCTACGGGAAATAGGCCATATTGGGGAATCTTTAGGGAATCTTTTGATTCCTTGGCCCTTTTTGCACCGAAAATGCCTGATTTTACCAAATTTAACATATTTGAAGACAGAGAGAGACCAAGAATAAATATTAAAGAGTATCAGATTAAATATGTAGATAGACAACACATCAAAGACCATCAATGTAGCGGCGAAGAGTATCAGCAAAGATCTTAGCAGCAGCCCAAAGCAAGTGAAAATTAAACACCTTCCAGCAAAGTGAAAGAAAAGGGCGAAGCCGCTCAAGGCTCTCAAATCACGGTTATTGCACATTTAACTCACACACGATCAGAACTGCAAATCCCAAAGCATAGTTATTCCAGCAATACTACATCGAGCCACCAAGGGCCACATTACACTCTTTCTGATCCATCTACCTCTGACACAGTTTAGTAGATATTTACCTGCATTTAATTTTGGCACAGTTTTAGGTTTAGAAAGCTCTTTTCGCATACCTATTTTAGGTCGATTGTAATAAATATTTTTGAGATATTTGCACTATAAAAACAGCCCTCAAGGCTGTATTAAGGGTTGGTTGGTTGACAAGATATCTTTAGCTGATTTTTCTCTAGGGGAGTCTCGCACTGTAATACCTGGTAGTTTCTATAATCAAAGACCGCTTATGAGCTTTGGAGAATGGATTGTTCACTGTGTTTAACGGTTGAAGAGTGATTATGGAATTCTTGTGCTGTTTCATAACTCAATAAGTGCTTCTTACCTCTGTTTTCCATTCATAAGTTATCATCTAAACAACAGAAAAGAAGATTAGCGTAGAATTTGTTTAATTACACTCTATGCTCAATTTCTGTTGTTTCATTATGTTTGTTACACAGTAATTTGTCACCGTTGGTCACCGTCCCTATTACCCTTGTTTTCGTACATTTGAGGACACATTTATGGACCTGTGACCAGTGACATAACCTAAAAACACTTGCATCATGTTCCCCTGAGTATGTACTTCATATTCCCTGAAGACACCTTTCGCAAATTATCCCTAAAAAGTGCCCTTTTTCCATTAGCGCGGGTTCACAGTGTCTCACCTGCGCCAATGACTCAGTTCCTTAAAAGGGGGCGCGCCCATTGACGCTCTGTCATAGAGCAAAGCCCGTGCCACCTAAATTTGGTTATGATTTTTAGCCAGCGTGCATTCATATGTTTTTTCCTCTCTGTTAATGGAGTTCTCTGAGGGAAAAATCCTCATGATAGAGGTCAAGTGTCATCTTTTTATCCATGACAAGTAAGTTCAGTGGATTTTCAGGGATAATGCTAATCCTCAATAGGTGTCCTGGTACAATGTATTTTCCTCCCTTCTCCATCTATAAATGGCCATCCTCATGCATTAAACCAGCGAGTTTTGCTAGAGTTTTTTGTGAGTGTTGAAGTAATGCTGGAGTGAGAATTGAGAAGTATAGGGAGGTTATGCTGCCAAAATTCTGAGAGAGAAGTGGTCACTTTGCAAGGCGTATTTAGCTGCTTGCCCAGTCAGATGAGGTTCAACGTCAGAACCTTTGGTTGTAATCTTTCTCTGTTTTTACTCATTAATAGACGACTATCATTATGGTTCCACTCATGTGTTTTTATAATGGTATTTGAGTTATATCTTTTCTGACTGATATATAATTGCATATATTGGATTTTATGCTTGTATTTGTATCGTTCTTTGCATGTGCAGGTGTCCGTTCACGTGGATCGTGGGGATTGTGACCAGCCGGAGCAAAGGAATGGGAGCATCAATTATTCTACAACTACTAGCGTTGGAATCCAGGTAGGCCATCATCATCGTTCTATGATTTATGCAATTAGGAACCTGCGTGTTAGCGTTGTGTGATTGTTGCTAGACCCGTGTTCGGCTAGTGGGATCGCCTCTGTCCGCAGAGGAGATTTACCAGTTCAACAATGTTTTCATTTGTTTAGGCATAAATAGGAATTCCATATGGCTCATGTTTGTCCTAACCTCATCACGCATGACAGTTATCCAGGGATTCATCATTGCCCCTAGATAGAGATCATCCCTTTCCTCTGTTAAGTTGAGTGAGATATTCTTAAGTGCCTCTCATTCCTTACATGTCATTCATTTTTTTAGTTTGAAACTTGTGTTATGTGCAGCTATCCTGCTCCATATTCCTCTTGTGACCAAGAAAACGCACAGGCAATACTAACCCATGACTCCATTCCCAATGGTTTGAAACTTATCACTTCATGGATTGCCTCTCTGCTTGAAAGCAATTTGCCTCCACCCAAACACAAACAAGACCCTCGAACCCAACAACTAGCCTAAAATCATCATCAGCAAATTTAAATCATAAAGAGAGAGCCCTCTCTTATTGCAGGTGGGCTAGAACCTGCAATCCAAAGATTGGTTTGTGGTTACCTCGACCATATCCCTACAGGAGCCTAGGGACAACCTGAGTGCTAACACAGGTGAATGGGATATTCTGCGCGAAGGATTCATAATGACATTTAGCTTTGAAGACGTGTTTGACTGTACTGATGACGCACCAAAAGAAGTAAAAGTAGCAATCTTTAGGATGCCACAGGATCCCTTAGACCTTATTTAACTCGATTGGACTACTCAGTTCAGTCACGTGATGGAATGATATAACGTAACCACTGAAGAAGAATATGAGGATCTGCAAAAGGTTAACATCCTAAAAAAGAAGTTCACCGCAAGGTTGAAGGACCACAGATAGAGAATCCTAATATAACCGCACCATTGATAATGAAACAGGTAAATATTGGTACGAAGGAAGAGCCAAAATTCACAAAGATTGGAGATTACTGGGATGATGCGACGGTGGATAAGGTCACTAAACTTCTCTGCGAATACAAAGATTTGTTCCCTACCAAGTTTACGGATCTAAAAGATATAATCGGTGACCTGGGTGTGAAAAATATCACGTCAAAGCCTGACGTGAAGCTAGTTAAGAAAACACCTTATTGCCTCAATCCAAAGTATAAGGAGAAGGTCCGCTTAGAGATTGACAAGATGCTCAGAGCAGGCATCATTGAGCCTATGGAAGAATCTTATTGGGTAAGCCCAAAGATGTTGCAGGAGAAGAAGCAGAAGGATGAAATAAGGATATGCGTAAATCTCAGGAAGTTGAATGACTCTTGTGTACATGATCCTTTCCCTATTCCGTTCACTGATGAGGTGTTCAACAATGTAGGTGGCTAGGAAGCATATTGCTTCAGTGATGGGTTCTCTGGGTACCATCAGATGAAAATAGCACCAGAGGATAGGAGCAAAACAACCTTCGCAACTAAGTGGGGGTGTTTTCAGTACACTGTAATTCCATTCAGATTGAAGAATGCACCTGCGATTTTTTCATCCATAGTCATTGTGGTGTTCAAGGAAATTATTGATAAGTTCCTGGAAGTCTACTTTGAGGACTGCACTATTTTTGGATAGGTAAAACACCACGTGGTAAGTTTGCACTTGATGCTAGATACGTATCAAAGATACTAGATCGTGCTCAATCTGAAGAAATGCCTATTTTGTGTTCCTTTTGGGACCCTGCTAGATCATGTGGTTTGTAGAAATGGACTGATGGTAGAACCCATGAAGATTGCAGTGATGCATAACTTAAAAGCACTGAGGAGTGCAAAACAATTGCACGCTACCCTAAGACATACTAGATATTACAGAAAGTTTATCAAAGGCTATGCCTAGATCACTCCTCCTATGGAGTAGTTGTTGAAAATGGATGTCGCATTTTGTTGGAAAGAGGACTGTAAGAAAATATTGGATGTTTTGAAAGAAAAGATGGTCACCGCGTCGATTTTAGTCTTCCTAGACTGGAAGGAGGAGTTTCATGTACATGTCGATGCGTCATGTATAGCACTGGGAGCAGTACTAACATAAGCTGGTGGAGGAGACTTGGACCACCCTATAACATTTGCAACCAAAAGGTTATCGAAGGCAGAGAAGAAATATTCCACCACTGAGTGCAAAGGGTTAGCCATGGTATACGTGCTCCAAAAGTTTAAACATTACTGGCTCAGTGGCCATTTTAAGATGTATACCGATCATTCTGCATCGAAATACCTAGTCAATAAGATGGTGTTGGGGGAGGAGAATCTGTAGGTGGTTGTTATTGCTCCAAGAGTATGATTTTGAAGTTATTGTGAAGCATAGATGATTGAACGTGGGACTAGACCATCTGTATGTCACCGAAATAGGGGAAGATCCCACTAATTTGGAAGAGGGATTGGCTGATACACAACTATTTGTAGTGCGCGTCATGGATGATCACATTAAAGATATCATACACTTCCTAATAACAACAACTACCCTGGAAGGATACACTATCCAGAAGAGGAAGAAGTTAGTGGTGTGAGTGACAGACTTTTCTATCATTATCGGGCATCTGTACAAAATGGGGTCTAATGAGAGATTGCAGCGATATGTATCGGAGTTTAAAAGGAGAAGAATCATCATAGATGCTTATGGGAGAGCCACAGGAGGACATTATGTAGGGAGAGTGACCATGCAGAACATTTTATACGCAGGTTTATGGTGGCCAACCCTTCATCAAGATTCAAAAGAATACTACAAAGCATGTTATGTATGTCAAAGGGCAAGTACATCCTCGCAGAGGGATGAGATACCTCTCAATCCACAGATGACATTACAACCCTTTGAAAAATGGGCAATAGATTTTGTGGGACCCATTCAGCCCCGGGGGAAGAAGACGGGAGCAAGGTACATTATCACCACGACAAATTATTTGACTCGATGTGCAGAGGCATAGCCTATGATGGATTGTAGATGCATGAATGTTGAAAATTTCCTTTTTTAGTATGTATTGACACAATTTGGGTGTCCAAAGATATTGATGAGTGATCGCAATAGCACTTTCTAAATGAAATGATCAACACGTTGGTGGAGGAATTTCAGGTATATCACCAGAAGAGCATGCCTTATCACCCGCAGGCTAATGGGATGATGGAAGAATTCAATAAACTATTGGATAATGCACTGACCAAGGTTTGCAATGCTCAGCGAAGTGATTGTGACATACGCATACCCACAGTACTATGGTCCTATTAGATGACATGCAAGAAGTTGACTGGACAAACACCCTTTAGGGTTGTATATGGTGTTGAAGTAGTGATGCCCATGGAATACATTATGCCTATTATGTGCATAGCGACACTCACAGGTATGACGAATCATAGAGCCTTGGAAGACAAGCTCACACAGGTCGCTGAGCTTGAGGAAGAAATATTTCTAGCTGAATTTCACCAAGAGGTCCAAAATTAGGGCGGAAAAACATGGCATGATCGACACATTAAGTTGCGCACCTTTAAGGTAAATGACCTAGTTTTGTTATATGATAGAAAGTTTGATAAATTTCCATGGAGATTCAGAATGCATTGGTTAAGGCCCTATGTCCTTAACGATATTACCGATGGAGGAGTGGTGCAACTGGTTAAATTGAATGGAGATTCGTTCCTAGGAAAGGTGAATGGCAGTCACTTAAAACCATACACCGGTGGTCTAGGCATGTGACTATATGAAGGTAGCACAATCTTAGCACTCTAGGCACCTGAAAGGAGGTGCATGACTATAAACTACATTGCCAAGGTTGGGGAGCTATGCAATTAAAGGATTGTGTGAAACAAGGAAGTGTCACAACATTCACGGCAACACAAAGGGAGCTGCGCTACCCAGGGAGAAATCACACAAGTTGGACAGAAAGTGACCATTAAAGTCACTGTTCATGATTTGACAGTAGAAATGTGGCCAAATGGAGTGGGCAACTGACATTTAAGATGGAATTTATCGATCATATCCTTGAAAGTCTACTGCCAATCTGGTATTAATGAATTGAATTTGGGGGAAACAGTCAGATTCAAATTCAAAATTCCCTATAAATTACAGGTGGTTGTCTAGCGAAAAACACTTGACATTTCGAGAATTGAGTTGTTGAGTTCTCAAGTGCACATGAACCACAACCACTTCAAACTTCTGATAGCCAGTTCAATATTTGAGATATTGCCGAAGGAGACACAAGAGTTCTTGCAAAACATCATGTCGGCTCCCCCAAAAGCTATAGATACCAAATAAGAGGAGTTAGTGCTGGAAATTGATATGGAGGTCGAAGTAGCTGCTCCAAAGGTTTCCGAAGTATTAGCGGAAGTCCCCAAATCACTAAGGACACAGAGACTAAATGCCACCCCAACCAAGGAGAGTGCGAAGGATAAAAAGGGCAAGCATCCTGCAATACTTGTGCATGCATCGCCAAGAAGAAACCCACGGAAGCCTACCACACAGGAAAAGGGAAAAGCCATCAATCTGTAGCTGAAGCAGGAAGAAATCGAAGACATCCCAATCGATGATGAGGATGTGGGTATAGATGTGGAAGAAGTTGAAGCCCAAGGTGATGACCCTATCACTCGGTTGCCTGAGTATGTCTGTCTGTGCAAGGGAAAGACCAAGGTGCTGAAAGATATCGATGATAGCAAGGTCCCCTTTGCAAACCCCTTTGCTGCCAATTTTTTTCTTTTGAGGGACACACTTGGGGCGGGTTCCCCTATTGAAACTTCAAGACTAGGACTTGGATGACCATGAGAAGTTCCCACACCTGGTGACTGACCAGCTAATGCATTGCATTATCGATACAACCAGTGTTATGACTCCATTGGAGCCACGGAAGTGGCTCAGAGAAGTAGACAAGGCAGGTTTCCTCAGCCTACTTTGGGTGCTGCACTACAACCGCAACCCGATTATAGTATTGGTCATGAAGCAACTTCTATTCTTGGTGCATGATGGGTGTCTGTGGTTGGAGGAGCCAATACCCATCACTGACATGTTGATCTAGAGGATCACACAGTTGCCTTACATAGGAGAAAATATGGCCATGATATTTGGTGGAAAGGGTAGCGAGAAGGCACTTACAAAGGCTATGAAAAAGAAGTTTAAGCTGGTAAAGAAGTCATGCGGATATGCCATATCCATCACCTATGACACTGCTATAAAGGTGGATACGTAGATCTTAGCAGGGAAGGTGATGAGAAAGTGTCACGCTTGTTATCACTCAGGTTGTCCCTAGGCTCCTTATAGGGATACGGTCGAGGTAACCACAAACCAATCTTTGGATTGCAGGTTCTAGCCCACCTGCAATCAGAGAGGGCTCTCTCTTTAGTGATTCAAATTTTGTTGATGATTTTAGGCTAGTTGTTGGCTCAAGGGTGTTTTGTTTGTGATTGGATGGAAGGTAGGATTTTCAAGCAAAGAGGCAAAGTAAGGTGTGATAAGTTTCGAACCATTGGGCGTGGAGTCATGGATTGAGGCTTGCTATTGCGTTTTCTCGGTCATAAGGGGATTATGGAGCGGGATAGCCACACAGGATACAATTATCAATCTACTGAAAGGATGGAATGAAAATCAGGGATGAAAGGCAAAGGAGAATCATTTCATCATGTTGAAAGAGAGGAGAAATGGATGAATGGGGATCTAGGAGAAGTTAAGAATTCCTAAACATTCATTCATATGTGACAGAAACAGCGTAAACAAGATCATTTAAGTATACATGCTCATAGCTATTTCTGATGAAAACATAGAAAGTGCAGAAATTGAACTTAAGGTGTAGTGAAACAAATCTTAAGCTATTCTTTTTTCCTGCAACTTAGAAAGCGGAATGGTGGTAAAAACATGAAAATTAACATAGGAGAGAAACACTTATTGAATCATGTAGAAGCACAGGAATTCCATAATCATTCCTTGACCAATGGAACACATCAAGTAGTTTTGCAATCCATGCTTTCAGCAATCTTTGATTATAGAAAATATCACAGTTACAGTGCAGGTCTCTGCTCAGAGACAATGTTGGGAAGCAAACTAACCAACCTACTAACAACTAACCAACCCCTCACTACATTGTTCAGGGTGGTATATATAAGCAAAATATTGGAAAGACATTCATTGCAATTGACCTAGATAGGTTTGCTAGAAAAACTCTTCAAAAATCTAAGTGTTGTTGGAATTATATGCAGGTGAATCCTTTTGGCTACGTTGGGGGAAGCTGGATCAAAAAAGACTACAATGTGGCCCTTGGAGGCTTGATGCGGTGTTGCTGGAATGATTGCGCTTCAGGAGCTGTAGTTCTGCTCTGGTGCGATTTAAATGTGAAATGATTATGATTTGAGGGTTTTGAGTGGCTTCGCCCTCTTTTTGTGACTCAGCTAGAAGGTATTAAATGTTCTCCTGCTTTGGGCCACTGCTTAAGCTTTTCACTGATACTCTTTGCCGCTACATTGATGGCTTCCACCGTCTACTGATACTCTTTGACACGCTTGATACCTGATGATTTGATCTGACACACTTTAAACTCTGTCATTGATCTTCTGCTGTCTTTACACCAGATCAATTTGGCATGATCGGGCAATTTTCAGGCTTTTCGGCATAGAACGGGCCAAGGAATCAAAAGATCCCCCCAAGATTCCCTGAAACGGCCTATTTCCCAAGGCGATGCATGATTAGCGCTTCACGCTAAGCGCGCGCATCGAAAACTGCCTCTATTTCTTGTTCTGGAGCTCTGAAGTGCGATTTCTCTTCCTGCGTGAATTTTTGGTTTTCTGGCTGCTGACGTCAGCTTGCGGTGGGTCCCTGGTACAGAATGACATGGCGAGGTGCTGATACTGGAGGCGATGCGATGAACTTCTCCGATGCGATCGCAATACCGCATCGGTGGGGAACGGAAGGCTAGTTCAATTGGACATTTGGCGCCTGTGACCGCCAATCGCCGATATTGCGATATCGCGTCAGGTGGCGATGGATGGGTCAAAACTTGCATGGAGAAGAAACTGTGTTCTTGCGATGCGATCTGGCTTTCAAGGGTCTGCGGAGTGTTAGGGAAGTCGGCAAGGGTTTTGTTGCGATTGAAGGAGTAAGTAAGTGCGAAAGGCGTTTGAGGCTTCGGAAGGGGTCCGATCACCTCAGAGGGATTTGCATTGTATTTGGGAGATGGTTTGAAGGGTAAGGGTTCTTGCTAAGTTTCAGGTAAACTGAACAATTCCCAGGGGTACTTATGGTTATTTTTCAACCAGGGGAGGGATATTTACATAGGGGATGATTATTTACATAGTTTTAGTAGGGGGATGGGGAAAATATAGGGAGCTAAATAATAATGTTAGTGGTTAATATGGAGATGGTAAGAAAGCGCTAAGTTCAGGAGAGCTTAGGTTGTTACAAGGGGATAGAACCATTCTTCAGAGAGAGTATGGAACAACTTTGAGTAAAGTAGATCTTTCCTCAAGAAACTGCTATGAAAATGATGAAACTTAAGAGGTATCAAGTAGATCTTGACCTATTTTGGGGAAGTTAGTTAATGATTGGGGGGAAAATGAAGAAAGGGAGTTAGTTATACTTGTTTTTGAGCTTCTTGCATAGAACTGCCTGCTGATTGTGTCCTGAGTAAAGATGACGTTTGGAAATCTGGAACTGATCAACAATTAAGATTCAACAACCTCAAAACTACCTGCCCAGCCTACTTACCTAACATTTTTTCTTCTTTTGATTTGGGTGCACTTAGACTTGCAAACCCATCATTCTCTTTTTTCTTTTCATGCTTTCCTATCTACAGACTACCCTTATTTCATCCGAGGGCCCAGATTAAACTGTTGGGCTCCTCTGCTTCTCTACCTATCTAAGAATCTGCCAAGATTAAGCTGTTTGGAACTCCCTTTAACTGAAAGTTTGCGATACCGGGATAACTTCTCAAAGATTTGGAAGGCAATTAATGGACTCCGATTAGCCTTCTTCACTTGGAGACTGTTTAAGAAAATATGGAGCATTGCAGCATGCAAAGTATACATATTTGGCCTGTAAAAATGTCAATCATGAAATATGAGTAACCAGCTACAGCCGGAGGCTAACAGTGGCTCCACTTGGGGATGGTTTCTCCTTGTGAGAAGCCAAGAACAGCAGGTCAAATTTCCTTAGTCTTTCATTGTTGTTGTTTTCTGCAAAATCGTCTTCTCCGGCTGCCTTATTAATCCTACCTACCTACCCTAACCAGCACTTACTTTGTTGTGAGGTGAGATCAAATAACCAGTGCAACCACTTAAGCAACTGAAACACAAGATGAACTCGCTGACTGATGGTCTTTAAACTTAAAAGCATCATTCGGTCATGTGCCCTCATAATCAAAGCTGTGGCATAGAACGGTTGCTATTGATGTATTTGGTTTTCACTGAGAAAGCACACTAAGGAACTTGCATCAAGAAGAAATTCAATGTAGTCTGCAATAGGATCACTAAAAACATCATGTGGGAGAATTTCTTCCGGGTCTTCTAGGTCAGGTGGAACAATTGCATCCTCGGTAGCAAACCCTGCAACTAATCCTTCAGTCTCTGTCTTGAAAATAGAATCATACAAGATCTGTAGGTCAGCAGGTAGCACTATTTCCTTTTGAGTTGGGGAAGGAAGACTTCGACAGGATTCTGGGTCTTCTTGGTCAGATGGAGCAGTTGCATCTTCGGTAATAAGCCTAGCAGCTAATACTTATGCCTTTGTCTTGAAAATAGAATTATACAGAATCTGTAAGTCAGCAGGTAGCGCTATTTCCCCCTGAGTTAGGGAAGGAAGACTTCGACAGGATTTTGGGTCTTCTTGGTCAGATGGATCAGTTGCATCTTCGGTAATAAGCCTAGCAGCTAATCCTTCTATCTTTGCCTTGAAACCCAGATCATACTCAATCTGTAATTCAGGAGATAGCACTATTTCCCTGTGTACTGGGGGAGGAAGATTTTGGTAAAATTCTTTAGGGTCGCGAAAATTATATGATTGTATCTGAGCTTCCAAGATTTCAATTTCATTCTCATATCTTTCAACAACTAACTCAAGGAAAAGTTTATTGGGGCAACCTGCTGTTTTTAACAACACCGCTCTAAAAAACTCTTCATTAAGTTCAAATTCTGATAAAATTTTCCTGTATTCATCTAAAGCTTCATCAAAAGGAAGATCTTCCCAGAATTCAGTCATTCTGTCTCACTTTTGGTGCTTTTGGCATATGGATTTATTTGGCTGTAAAATTGGTTCGTTCCTCAGTGGAGCCTTTGATTGAAATTGAAGGTGGAGTCGCCAGGTGGATGCCTAGACTTTGAAATGTCTGATATCTGTCCACCATCAGAGATCAGAGCTAAACATGAAAAGCTCTAAAGAAAAGGAGCACTTTCTCCAGAAAGTAGGGTTTACAGGAATGAACAAAGCGCTTAAATCCCCAGTGGAGAACACAGGTACAGGTCGACCGAGACTTTCACAAGTTGGTTTCTTCCTCTGTAGAGCTGCAGACTAGTTTGATGAATTTATCTGAGGAGGTTCCAAACGGACTCGCCATTATGTTATCACTCAGGTTGTCCCTAGGCTCCTTATAGGGATACGGCCGAGGTAACCACAAACCAATATTTGGATTGCAGGTTCTAGCCCACCTGCAATCAGAGAGGGCTCTCTCTTTAGTGATTCAACTTTTGTTGATGATTTTAGGCTAGCTATTGGCTCAAGGGTGTTTTGTTTGTGATTGGATGGAAGGTAGGATTCTCAAGCAAAGAGGAAAAGTAAGGTGTGATAAGTTTCGAACCATTAGGCGTGGAGTCATGGATTGAGGCTTGCTATTGCGTTTTCTTGGTCACAAGGGGATTATGGAGCGGGATAGCCACACAGGATACAATTATCAATCTACTGAAATGATGGAATGAAAATCAGGGATGAAAGGCAAAGGAGAATCATTTCATCATGCTGAAAGAGAGGAGAAATGGATGAATGGGGATCTAGGAGCAGTTAAGAATCCCTAAACATTCATTCATATATGAAAGAAACAGCGTAAACAAGATCATTTAAGTATACATGCTCATAGCTATTTCTAATGAAAACATAGAAAGTGCAGAAATTGAACTTAAGGTGTAGTGAAACAAATCTTAAGCTATTCTTTTTTCCTGCAACTTAGAAAGCGGAACGGTGGTAAAAACATGAAAATTAACAGAGGAGAGAAACACTTATTGAATCATGTAGAAGCACAGGAATTCTGTAATGATTCCTTAACCAATGGAACACATCAAGTAGTTTTGCAATCCATGCTTTCAGCAATCTTTGATTATAGAAAATATCATAGTTACAGTGCGGGTCTCTGCTCGGAGACAATGCTGGGAAGCAAACTAACCAACCTACTAACAACCAACCAACCCCTCATTACATTGTTCAGGGTGGTATATATAAGAAAAATATCGGAAAGACATTCATTACAATTGACCTAGACAGGTCTGCTAGAAAAACTCTTCAAAAATCTAAGTGTTGCTAGAATTAAATGCAGGTGAATCCTTTTGGCTGCACTGGGGGCAGCTGGATCAGAAAAGACTACAATGTGGCCCTTGGAGGCTTGATGCAGTGTTGCTGGAGTGATTGCGCTTCGGGAAATGTAGTTCTGCTCTGGTGCGATTTAAATGTGCAATGATTATGATTTGAGGGTTTTGAGTGGCTTCGCCCTCTTTCTGTGACTCAGCTGGAAGGTATTAAATGTTCTCCTGCTTTGGGCCACTGCTTAAGATTTTCACTGATACTCTTTGCCGCTACATTGATGGCTTCCGCCGTCTACTGATACTCTTTGACATGCTTGATACTTGATGATTTGATCTAACACACTTTAAACTCTGTCATTGATCTTCTGCTATCTTTAAACCGGATCAATTTGGCATGATCGGGCGATTTTCGGGCTTTTCGGCACAGAACGGGCCAAGGAATCGAAAGATCCCCCCAAGATTCCCTGAAATGGCCTATTTCCCGTAGCGATGCCCGATTAGCGCTTCGCGCTAATCGTGCATGGAAAATTGCCTCTGTTTCTTGTTCTGGAGCTCTGAAGTGCGATTTCTCTTCCTGCGCGAATTTTTGGTTTTCTGGCTGCTGACGTCAGCCAGCAGTGGGTCCCTGGTACAGAATGACATGGCGAGGTGCTGATACTGGAGGCGATGCGATGAATTTCTCCGATGTGATCGCAGTATCGCATCGGCGGGGAACAGAAGGCTGGTTCAATTGGACATTTGGCGCTTGCGACCGCCGATCGCCGATATCGCATCGGGTGGCGACGGATGGGTCAAAACTTGCATGGAGAAGAAACTGCGATCTTGTGATGCGATCTGGCTTTCAAGGGTCTGCAAAGTGTTAGGGAAGTCGGCAAGGGTTTTGTTGCGATCGAAGGAGTAAGTAAGTGTGAAAGGCGTTTGAGGCTTCGAAAGGGGTCCGATCACCTCAGAGGGACTTGCATTGTATTTGGGAGATGGTTTGAAGGGTAAGGGTTCTTGCTAAGTTTCAGGTAAACTGAGCAATTCCCAGGGGTACTTATGGTTATTTTTCAACCAAGGGAGGGATATTTACATAGGGGATGATTATTTACATAGTTTTAGTAGGGTGATGGGGAAAATATAGGGAGCTAAATAATAATGTTAGTGGTTAATATGGAGATGGTAAGAAAGCGCTAAGTTCATGAGAGCTTAGGCTGTTACAAGGGGATAGAACCATTCTTCAGAGAGAGTATGGAAAAACATTGAGTAAAGCAGATCTTTCCTCAAGCAACTACTATGAAAATGATGAAACTTAAGAGGTATCAAGCAGATCTTGACCTCTTTTGGGGAACTTAGTTAATGATTGGGGGAAAATGAAGAAAGGGAGTTAGTTATACCTGTTTTTGAGCTTCTCGCATAGAACTGCCTGCTGATTGTGTCCTGAGTAAAGATGACGTTTGGAAATCTGGAACTGATCAGCAATTAAGATTCAGCAACCTAAAAACTACCTACCCAACCTACTTACCTAACATTTTTTCTTCTTTTGATTTGGGTGCACTTAGACTTGCAAACCCATCATTCTCTTTTTTCTTTTCATTCTACCCTTATTTCATCTGAGGGTCCAGATTAAACTGTTGGGCTCCTCTGCTTCTCTACCTATCTAAGTATCTACCAAGATTAAGCTGTTTGGACAGATTTACATTCTCTATATTCTAAAACAGGAAATTTAAACCTAGGGAGACCAAGATTAAGCTGTTTGGACCTCCCTTTAACTGAAAGTTGGCGATACCGGGATAACTTCTCAAAGATTTGGAAGGAAATTAATGGACTCTGATTAGCCTTCTTCACTTGGAGACTGTTTAAGGAAATATGGAGCATTGCAGCATGCAAAGTATGACATATTTGGCCTGTAAAAATTTCAATCATGAAATATGAGTAACCTGCTGTAGCAGGAGGCTAACAACGCTTAGGAGGTGTCGGCGCATGTTGTCGCACTAGCAGTCTAGTGCACCGAACGAATCCAGTTCAATTGGTTTGACTATCTTTGTGGAGAGTTCCTAGCAAACTGTCGCGAAGCATATGAGCTCAGTAAGACATTCCACTATGCGTGGCTCTTGTTGTCGATTGTGTTGGTAGCATGGAAGCTACCAAATGACAGCTAATTCCCTTTGGTCATGCCAGACCTACCATAAGTAGTGAAGTACGCTTCGTTGTGGGCGACCAAGGATGCGCAGCAAATTAAGGACAACAAGATCTTCTGGATCTTAATGGATATGTACATCCGCATGGCCATCAATCGCAAACTGCAGTTTTCTCCTACTATGTTTTCCAACCTGCAAGGCTATACAGAGTTCAAAGTAGATTTTGACCACGTGACAATTAGGGCATGGAAGGACCCTACACAAAAATGGTATGGCTTGCCTTACCTGGAAACGGATGACACCATTGATGCAGTGCTTGATCAATGGCCGAAAAAGTGGCGCACTATAGGAGACTTGGCAGTGGGAGGGAGAAAATCCGTTGCACAGAGAAATAAGGAGGAGGCCAAGCTAAAAATGATGCAACTAGCCAAAAAGAGAAAGAAGGAGTATGCCAACGAGGCCCAAGCGGAGCACGATGTCACTTAACAAACAGAGAAGCAAACAGGTGGAATAGAGCAAGCCTCTGACAAAAGCACAAGGTCAGCTTCACCTAAGACAAAGGACGATATAGATGAGCAGATAGAATAGCACATCATAGACCTAGAGGCGATGTATGCCCACATCAAATGTCCAAGAGAGCAGGAGAAAGGAGGGTCCAGGAATAAATCCAAGGCCACTAAGACATCATTGGAACCAATCACCCTCACAAAGGGCAATTTGCATGACATTGGTGACATGGTGTGCAATATCATTGCAGAGGCCCTAGAACAATTTGAGCAGAAACAATAAATAATTTTGGGGGCTATCCATACATATTTGCAAGAGCTATAGACCCACGTGTCACAGGTTGGCACGGTGTCTACTAGCGTTGTGATCAACACTCTAGAAGTTGTCGAGATGCTGCACGCGATGGCCTCCAGCACCATAGTGCTACCTGATGGAGCACTGACCATGGAGAATGAAGCTGACAAGCTCACTGTGAGTGCCCTCAAGGGAGTAGGCTTGATTCTGGCAGCACTTCCTGGTGAAGCACTTCAACTTTTGCAAGATGGAGTGGTTACAGAGCTGAGGGCCCATGAGCAGCGCACCCTCTAGGTGATTAGTGAGCAACGGATTAATAATGAGAAGATGGTACTACAATGAGAATCTGCCATCGCATGTGTGACTGAGGTGACCAATCAGAATAAGAACATAATGCAGGTCAGTGAAGAGGCATGCCAAATGGTCCCAAAGTTGGCCATTCTTGAGGAAGAACCAATCAAGATGCATGTCCGCAAACCGACTACGAGGGTGTACGACGCTCATACATAAATGGTGATCGTTTAGTTGGAGTTGAACCTATAGATCACAGAGTTACATTTGAAGACCCAACCTTCAACTCCGCTAGAAGTAAAGGAGTAGCCGGCGACCACTGTCATAGAAGCAGTAGCAGTGGTTGACATTGTAGTAGTAGACTACACGCAACTTTTTGAGCAATCGTTCGAGGTCCTTACAAGATTGTAGGAGGACCCTAATGTATAGTGACTAGAGACAAAAGCGTATGAGCTACAACTGCGCTATGATGAGGTTAAAGGCATAGTGCGAACCATTACACTCACACAGAGATTGTTGAACCTGCAGGAGGCCAAGCAAATAAAAGAACATGTGGACGCAGTGCTACACAAGGAAGCAGTGCTGAAGGCGCAACTGAAGCCCTCGCTAGATGAGGCTTACACAGTCACAACATATATCGAAAGAAAGCTTGCGAGTCTGCAAGAAACTCAACAAAAGCTTTAGGTCGACAGTTCAGGAGCAGTGACAAAGCATATGGTCGAAGACTTGAACCAGGTGATCATACAGTGCACTATTGAGGTTGCAGTCATATGGGTCAAGCTAGGAGGTCTTTGCAATGAGATCTCTGCACTTGCTAAGTCACTCAAGGGTGCGTCGCGATGTTTGTGTGGGGGGCGTATTGGGAACGGGATCCCCCAAGGACATTTTTCGCACTAAAAGCCAATGTTTGGGTCGAATTTTGTAATAAAGTTGTAAAGACACCACATTTTTTGGTCGCAAAGTGCGAAGGTTTCATGAGTCATAAAGGGTCGCCTGCCCTTATTTTGTAAAGTAAAGTCGGTTGTAAAAGATCTACCCATGATTTGTGGACCATGGGATTATCTAAAAAGAGCTAATTAAATAACCTCTAAGAACTTAGATCAATCATGAGTTGTAGAAAAAGTCTTGAGCTATAAGGAGAGATGTCTAAGTTTCAGGTCGTATCATAGGTAGAAGCTGTACAGCTGAGTGCACAGAATCCTAGGGTAGAAGTCTGCAACTGAATGTGTGAAGCACTGCAACTGCGTAGATAGGGCATATAAAGTCTGTAATCGTTTGAAGATATCAATAAAGAGAAGCATTTTACAAATTTTGTTTCTTTTTTCCTGTTAATATTGTGAATTAATTTCATTTATAATGCTTATGTGATGCACAAATGTATGTAACTACATTGGTTAGTTGAACGCAAGCAAGAACATCTATTTACACAGTGCTAGTTGTGATTGTTTAATAAAATAAGTAAGATACTTAAGCTACTTTGGGAATCTTCATAGCATGCTGCCCTAGCTGTGCGAAAGTACCTAAACCATAGGTTAGGGTTACGCGAAGGTCAATCTCACCATTTCGTGGAGGTACTTAAGGGTGAAATAAAGGGCTAGTCTGACAAAGCCCTATAACCTAAGTAGGAATAGAAGGAATAAACCGACATCACGGCAAAATCAGGGTGTGGAAACTTGGTTCTAGCATCCCCCCATACTCCTTCGAGTGAGGCTTTGGTCCGCACGCCATGGGCTAATGCCGAAAGGGCCAATAGTGTAGGGATTTGTTTGGATAACTAACGTTGAACCTGTGTCAGGCCCCTCGAGGCCAACAATGTTTATGGAGCTAAAGACATTATCTAGGCTACTAGTTTATTGGGTCTAACAAAATGGGCGGGTCTATCTCTATCTCTTGCCAACTTTCCACTTTCCATGCCCTATTCACTCGGACAAGTCCATCTCTCTCTTGCCACTTACCGCCAATGCCAGGACTAACTGATTAATTATCGCAATAGCCAATGTACAATTTGCCAGGCTCGATTACCCCTCTCATCAGAATACCAATAAACTTGATTCCTACACCTAATACTGTTACCAATATCTAGTTTGTTCTCATATTACTTAATTGATTCCAAAATCATCGGCCTTGGGATAGACTTTTTGACTTTCCTTATTCAACAGGGTTTGAAACCCAATAAGTTCATTTTATAAAGAGCATAATCAATTTTTCCTTTCACTTTAATGAGCTTCGATGATGAGGCACATGTTACCTGAAAGAAGGATATATAAAGATGCATGCTATGCTACCCAATTCTAAACAAGAAATATAACGCAGAAAAACTGCAAAAGTAAGGGAATTCCTCTTGCTCCCCATCACATGTTTAGAAAAACAAAACACTACTACTCCCTCCTCTCCCAAAGGTCTTCCTGGTTGAAACCAAAACCCCATGGCCAAAATGAATGCAGATGGAATTAACGTAAGTAAATAATGGATGGGCAAAGGGTCAAATAGTCACAACTGGCCTCCCTCCATTCAATTATAACCGTGCTTGCCTACACATCTGCTTAAGCCACTAATGGTTACTAACTATATTAGGTAGGTACGGGTAATATCTATCAAATGGATCAATATTTGTGACATAATAAGAAGGGTCAGAGTGGATCCTTTTATCCCTCATTCAAGAAAAAGAAAAATCCCTAAACAAAACGGAATGGTAGAGAGGAATAATATGAATTTGGTGGAAATGGTTGGATGTCTACTGCATGCCAAAGACCTACCCACTCAATTTTGGGTAGAAGTAATTTTGGGTAGAAGTTGCTTGCTACTCAAACTATATCCTAAATTTGCTTCCGACTAGATATGTTAGTGACATAACTCCAGTCGAGAAATGGTGAGGAAGGAAACCTTCAATTGGGCCCCTCAGAACCTTTCGGTGTATTTCTTTAGCACACATTAGTATACACCTCTTAGTTTATGGATGTATGAGGAATTTCGTTGATTCCTTAACAAATAACCATAAGTACCGATCAGGGCAATTATTGTAATCTTGCCATATCGTTGAAGAAGACCAACGGTAACACTCTTCATCTGTGTGAAGAGCACATGATTAATTCGATTACAGTTACTACTAAGTTGGAAGAAGTATAATAATCCCACGAATAACATCTCAAGGTTAGTCACGACACTTGTAACTACCTCTCATTGGGATAATCCATGCCCCATTTCCTCATATCGATTGAAGTGTTCAGTCAAAGGTAACGTGAACCATTGAGAGAGTTCCTTGAGAGGGGAAATGTATAGGATGAGGATACGCCCACATTTGAAATGTAACTAATAACGTAAGTAGCAAACCTTCCTCGCGACTTTGAAATTACAACTGAAAATCCCACCTCCGTTAATAGAGAAGCAATAATATCCCTCACTGAATCTACTTCACCCATTTTATGGACTCAATTGATAATGTCATCACGATCTCTTTTGTACTTCGATCTTGAGGGAAGGATACCCACTACCTTTCCATCAAACGTCTCCCATAGGAAGATATCTAGCAACAAGGGATATAAGGGAGATCCTTGGGTGAGACCACAGGTTCAATCCACGTTCCAATCTTGTCCCTATTCATCATACTTATACGATTTTTGGTTATCATTAACACTTTTGGATACTACTTATTACGGTAATTTCATATCATAGTAATCGTAATACCATTACAAGTACTATGATTACGGTCATATGATACCTAGAATGTCGAGCAAGCACCGAGCTTAATGAATAACTAAGCTGCATATCTTTGATACAATGTATCTATACCTTGTTACTCAATATTCATTACTAACAAAGCCGTATAACTTTAAGTAAGGTTCCAAGTTACTCTATACAAATGAGTACACAAATCTTGCCACTATAACATAACCTAAAAAGGGGATAACGTGTTTCCCTATTCAATGGATAAGGTGAATAAATAGGTCAGCCTCCATGGACTTTGCTTGATTACACTCTACCCTAATAACATAGTATATACGTATAAAGGTCATAACTAAATCCATCACTATTAAATAGTGTTATTACTCTTACAAATAGGTTGGTCTAAGGGTTATACTAGTGTATTCAACCTAATTAAGAAACTAGTATTCAAGTTTCTCTAAGCTTCAGTATGTGATAAAGCATGATAACGGTTCTTACTCTATGTAACATGTTTTATTATGTTTATACAGGATATATAAATCAATGGAATTAAGAGTAGTATAGAAGGGTACTATTTGTAATCTACCCAACTAACCACAACTCAAGCTTACTTGAATACAAAGACTAACACGATATCAATGCTAATCCTACTAATAAGGTCTAGTTCAATGTTGGGAACCTATACTAATAGAGATTGTTACTTTATTTGAGCATGCTTCAAGTTGTGAGTTGTGACCATGTAATGATATGTTATAGTTATCACAGTATTACAACTTCTTTTACATATTATAAGCATTTATCTAACTTAGCTCATCCTTGGTGTTATAAGATCTTGTTTAATTACGCAACCACTTATAGAAGGTATAGCTCTTGTTATCATAGCTTAACGAGAATGAAGTATGACTATTCATATCAGATCACATGGTATTATTACTTAAGCCTGATTACAGCTTACATTCAAGTCAAAGGGTATAATCTATACACACTAATTACGGAAAGTATGAATGATTATACTAGTTAGATATCTAATAAGGTTAATGATTTCAATTACGAGTACTACAATATTGGTTCGATATTGATAAAGGTCATAGTTAAGGAAACACTTGTAACTGATGAAATCTCGATACCTTTGATCATTGAATAGGGAAGATCAATACTTCTTGTAAGCTCATATCGATACAATGATTAATATTAAATGGTGTTAAATGTGATATGTATCTACATAATGAATCTCATATCATAAGCATTACCTATACATTACATTCTTGTACCCACCATATTACAATCATTCATAGGAAGAACAAGTATAGTTAGAACATATCTTGAAAATTGGTTAGTTAAGTAGCTCCATAGTTTCCCTAAGAATCGATGTGGAAATTAAAGGCCTTATTTTCTTGTATCTTAGTTGTATTAGTTAGATAGGGATACAAGGCATATTTGGGATAGCTTGGTTTCCCTATTCAGTCATGTTTGATGAATACAGATCGAGCTTAGCATAAGCTTTGTAATTAGGAATGGGTCAAAAAGAAAGGCTCTCTATTATATGGGTGGTTTCCTCTTTATTTCTTTCCTTTATTGGCATAGATAACTTTATTAATGGAGCGAAGTAGGCCCCCCCATATAAAGTAAGTAAATTTCCCATCTGTCTATATTTTTCCTTCCCCATTGCTCTAGAGTGACAATTAAGTAGTGAAGAGATTCTTAATCCAAATCAAATCTTCTTGGCCCTTGCATGAAATATAAACTAGTCTTCCTCATGGACTTGCACTCATTGCCATATCCAAGAAATTTATACCTGCAATATTTCCTCAACAAGCATTCCACCAGTCAGTTGGTGAATGAGCTCAGCAAGAATTTCAAGTCTAAATAAGATGGGCTATGGTGGGAGGGTACAAATAATCATGAAGTTAAGTGTACATCTGTCATGGTTGTCCTCTAGCTGCTCCTGTCATATGCAAGTTTTAAGATCCAGACAAAGAACTAAAATGACATGTACATTATTCACGTAATTAGGCCTTAATATTTGTGGTCAAAACTGGGACATTACGTTCCCCCTCCCCTGAGGAATGACATCAACCTCAGTGTTCTCAGCCTAACACAAAGATGGATACACCTTGTGCATCACATACTCAATATTCCATGTAACTTCACTTGGCCACAAATGCTTCCACTACACGTTTACCTGACAGATGGCTCAATTCCGAAGTGTGGGCACCTTTAGATCGAGGATATATGCAGGCTCCACTTGGAACTTTACTTTCAGTTCCACCTAAAGAACATTCCAATTAATAACATGATTAGGATCATGTACATATTTATTAAGTAAGGAGACATGAAAACATTATGAGCTCTTATGTTAGAAGGCAATACAATTCTACATGCAACTAGTCCAATTCTACCAAGGACTAAAAAGGTCCATAATACTTAGGTGTGAACTTGGCATACCTTCCCTCATTCAAAGAGATATTCTTCAGCTTCACTGTAAAGTATACATGATCTCCAACCTAAAATTCGTTATGTGTTCTCTTGAAATATCAATAATTGTTCTCCCTATCTTGGGAAATTTTCAACTTTTGCCTTATCTCGACAAATTGTTGTTTGATTTATCATAGCATATCCAGTCGAAGAATCACTCTATCCACTATACGATCCCAATTCACTTCAGTTAGACAGTTTGTACCATACATAACTTCAAAAGGGATCATGCCTATGGAATAAAATGAGTTGCTTTAGATAACCTATCTACTACCACCATCACAAAATCATGTTGCTTCAGTGTCTTAGGTAACACTGTTATGAAATATATGGAAATCACTTCCCATTTCCATTCTAGAATTTGCAATGGCCATAAAAATCTTGCAATATGTTGATGATTTAAATAAGAACACAGATGATGAAAATGTATCGGTAGGCACATATGTATTCCTATAAGCCTATTTGTAGGAACATATAATATCATGAAGACCTAGAGCAATGAGTTCAATAGACCTAGGGATTACCACCATATATGTAAGAAGGTGCTTAGCATATAGCCTAGGATCTGAAGACTGAGAGTTTCCAACATTATATGTAGGGGACATGTTCCACCATAACTATCCTACTAGAGGGGGGATGCCACATGGCACATATATAGTCTATGGGAGACATATATGGATGGTGTAGTGATAAAACATGGTCATAAAAGGTACAAATCCCTAAGGGTATAAGTATAGCTATATTAACAATAGCGATCAATTAGGTTGGAGGCCAAGATAGAGGGATTACTGAATTATTTAGACAAATGTGCTAGCAATTACGGTGGCCATATGGATATCTAGGAGAGATGCTACATAGTATATGCTAAGATTGATATATATGGTAAACCTAGAGAGGAGCGATGGTTACAAAGTCAAAACTCTAACCCACCACATAAGCATACATATACATTCTATATTTTGATTGAAAATATCCAAAATCAGCCTTTTGTGCAGAGGGTCTTAATGGCTTACGCACACGTCTAGATACATAAAGTAAGATAACAACTCTATATGGGCATGTTACTTCTCTACAGAGTTAGATAGGATCTTTACTCATGGATAGGTAGGTTGGTGCATGGCCTAATGATCATTTTTAAATGTTAGTAGTCAAAACTAACAGTGATGTGTAGATAGTTCGGCTATAGGTAGATGTGAGATAAAAAGATGATACCCGTCCTATGGACGTCTTACGAATGCTAATGAGAAGGGTGGTGGGGACTCGATGAGAGGATACTTTGAGGGTTTCAAATATAGATGCTATTAGATGGCATGGCATAGAGACAAGGAGACTTATTAGGATGCTGAGAATGATAGGTCCCAACATATTATTCAAATTAGACTATGGTAAGTAGAGGCTAATGTAACCGGCTATAGAGGTGAGTTGGGAGGAGTAATATTGAGATTTACCTATATAATTGCAAGATCATAGTAATTACATAGTAATGTGTAAAAACCAATAGAGGGACCCTTATGTGATTAGCCACGTGCTTGGAGGCCTAAACGAGGAGACACTAGGCTAGGGAATACTACTAGTGTGATGTGATAGATATGTATTATACTCAAGTTAGCCCTAACATATGGATGAACATACTTCATTATGATGCTACTCTTTATTCCTTTTAGCGTCATAAACATTCTTCTCCCGATGGTCTCACTTGTTCCATCCCATTAGAGAAAAGCAACTTCAAGTTCCTTCATGTATTTTGAGAATGAAGGCTATATCTATATATATATATATATATATAAGTTATTTATATACTATTGTGTCCATGATTGATCTTATATTATATTATGGATCCATGATTATACATGTGATATATAATGTTTTCTTATGTGTTTACTAACTAATCATATGTGTAGTTGAGATGTCCAATGGAGATTGAGTAGCACAAAGTCACTTCACACAGGATCGGATACAAGAAGAGAAGGATGAATGGAAGACTAAATAGACATAATTATAAAAATAGAGGAGCATGCTAAGGGAACTAAGAATGCCACAAAATTATGATGCCCCATATGTGAAAAAGGAATGTCTACATAACCTTAAAGGTTTCAAACTTACATTATTTTAGCAGATGATGGAATATGAGGAAAGCTCTTTTTTACTTAATTTATGAGAACGAAAATCACTCGACTAAAAGGAGAGGAATTCTAGTGGTATATGAATGAAGTGAAACAGAATACGTATGTATATCCCTATAATTGGAGAAAGGATGTATATATATGGGATATTATATACAATTACCATAGCGAGCATTCCAAGGTAGTGATTAAATTTACAATAGCTACCAAGGTAAATAATCAAGAGAGAACGTATGAGAAATTATATCCAAAGCAAGAGTGAGTTTGTTTAAATATATTGTGTAAAAGCTGTGTAGACTAGCGAACCATAACTAAATCAAAGAACTATTATTTACCTTGTGATTACCCTTAGTATCACTATACGTAAGGCTAATGGTACTTATAACCATATACTCACTATAACATATGACCTATCCCCTTCGCATCATAAATTCCTAGTTGCCCATATCCTCTCTATAGGACGGCTAAACTAGTATATTCCATTACCCTTTATATACTAATTAGATCAATATGGTTGAGGCGCCTTATTAGTCCTATTACCTACTAGAACTGTGTATACAAAGGTATAGTGTACGATAAGATCTCAATATATGGTATATGCTATAGGTCACTCGTAATATAGGCATATGGTATATATAATATAGTATCTGACCTATAGGTTACTTGGTCATAGGTCTCGTTCCTCTTCATCTATTAACTATATCATAGAACATACCCGATAGTTACAGTTACCTATTATATAAGAGTAATCTCTCCTAATAGACTGCTTGCCCTTACCTCAGCGAAGTACATGTAAGCTGATTTGTCAAAATAGTGAAAATTGGCCCTTGAAGTTTCTTTATGAGCACGCGAGGGAACAACTTCGAAACTATCATCAGGCAGCTTTGTATTACCTAATTCTTAATAGCTCTAAGGTCTTCCTCGTTTGGAATGTGAAAGTCCCTTCTTGTGCTCCAAAAAACATAGTAGTTCTTGAAAGAAGAAAAAAAGGATCAATGACTCGCTATGGAAAGACAACTCCACTTGGAAGTACCTGTTTCCACCGAGCTCCACTTGTGGGTCTCAAGTTGAGATAGGCGGTGGAACTCCTCATGGAAAAAGATAAAAGAATTTATTCCCTTTATGTTTGGAAACGAGACTTAGATGGTCAATACCTATTGCAGTGAGTTCTCACTTTCAGTACTCAAGAGCAGGTGGATGGAATCTCGTTGAAAGAGAAAAGAAGTGACTCACTTTATGGGAGAGCTACTCACTCAACCAAGAATGTTCTATCTGTTGGAAATAATACTGAGAGGGGGGGTGAATCCATATTATCAAATTCTTTTCAATATGCCTTCCTTAATTTATTGATCATTAACTTCCATATAATAATGAGCATGAAATAAGAAAAACAGATAGTCTCACCAAAGAACACCAGATATAAGATGGAAACCCAATGTGGGTGAAAATCACCTGCTGCAATATGTCTCTATATTCTTTCAAATTAGAAACTTCTTTTACAATGATTCTGTACTGGTGCAGTCCTTTACCAGTACGTAGGCTGCAACCTGCAGAGAGCTACAACTCTCTCTCATTTTCCAGTCTCTCTTGGAAGGGAGCTACAACCCCCTTTCTCTTTTACTTCTTTAAGGACCACGTTTCATTAATTTTCAAACTGGATCCATGAATATCAAATAATCTTTAAGTACATGAAAATCACTCAACCTCCTTATACAATGAACCAATGAATCACCCAAAATCTTCAGAATGCTGAAAACAGGAAAGTAATACCAGAAATATAAACTTAGAACTCTACTGCAATAGATAAAGGACAATAAATAATAATTTCAAGATAAGACCACAACTTCACCAACAGGGGCCTGCGTATATCCATAGCTCTTCTGAGACTGAACTGCGCAGATCCGCACTGGTTGTTCTTCTGCTCTGTGTACATTTATTCAAATCTGCACCTTTACTTCTGACTTCTTACGTACACCCGCACTATGCCTTCTTCTCGTCTGCGTACCTCGCACTTCATCCTTTTCTGTACTGCGTGCGCCCCACACTGTGCCTTCTCCTACATTGCGTACCCCGCACTGCACCTTTTACTGCACCACGTACCTTCGCACTGCGCCTTTGACTGCGCTACATACCCTCGCGCTGCGCCTTTGACTGCACTGCGTACCCACGCACTGCACCTTCAGATCGCCTGCGGACTTCTGATTAGGGCCAATTTTTTAGTACACAAATGTGCCACAGCCAGTCAGATCCACAGATCTGTTCATGCGCCCGAGAGATCACGACTTCATAGATTCACCTTCAAATTTACTTTGATTTAGATCAAGAATTTTACATTGAGAACCCAATATTTCAGATCTTAAGATATTCAATTGAAAGATACCTTAGCCAAGTGGTCTCCTTCCTTATTTATAGTCAAGCCCTTATTCACACCATGGGACAAAACCATCAATAACCAATACAAGGGATCCAAAATGGGGTTAAAATAGATCCTATACCACGGGCCAAAACCATAGCATCAGAAATGGTGGGCTAAATACCACTGGCCAAACATAAGAAACCCCATGTGAGCGCGCTTCTCTGCCTTGAAGTGAGTGAAATGGGGTTCCACACCTTCTGAATGGGTAACCTGCGGGTATGACCGCACCTCCTGGACAGTGAACCTGCAGGTCCGCACCTTTTGAACCATTCACCTACGAGCCTCTTAATTTCCATCATTTTGAGAGCCTGAATAGACCATTTCCACTTGAGTGAGTTGCCATCAAGTACAACACCTGTATCATAGAGCCATACCAGAATCATAATGCCAACAATCTCCCCCTTTGGACTTGATGGCAACCTCAATATCCTCAACGTGATTCTCCCCCTTTGACATCAAGGGAAAAGGGTTATTCTCCCCTTAAGAACATGCTCCCCCTGACTATAAACTAGATCTGCAAAGACCATAAATGACCAATAGACATATTGCAGCAAAATTCAGACCATCATCCATGATCTCCTTTTGTACTTCCTGCATAATGCCAACAATGCATTATATGCTCCCCCTGAACCTGTTCCATTCGATCTTTGACCAATCTGCAAACAAGCACATGTACGCATATACCTAGATGAACCTTGCGTACAACCAACACCCAGAAGAGATTCAACAACAAGTTGATGCATCAACAACCCCCATCTTTTGCCTAAGGTATTCAAAGGTCTCACTGGGCAGTGGTTTGGTGAGTATATCAGCAACTTGTTCCTTAGAAGGAACATACTCCAACTTGATATTTTGTTCAAGCACTTGTTCCCTGAGAAAATGATACTTGATCGGTATGTGCTTGGTCTTTGAATGCATGACTGGGTTCTTTGAAATGCTGACTGCACCTTTATTATCACATAAGATGGAGATAGGTGGTGTACGAGTGATTTGAAAATCCTGCAAGGTCTGCCTCATCCAAAGAAGTTGAGTGCAGCAAGATGCAGCATCAACATATTCTGCTTCAGCTGTAGACAAGGAAATCGAACTCTGTTTCTTGCTGAATCAAGATACTAATCTGGAACCCATAAAGAATGCACCACCACTTGTGCTTTTCCTATCATCCACGCTTCCGGCCCAATCTGCATCTATATAAGCATGAAGTGTGAGATTTGTATCTTTAGGATACCATAAGCCATAATTTTGAGTCCCTTGAAGATATTTGAAAATTCTCTTCACTGCCTGAAGATGAGTTTCCTTTGGATTTTCCTGAAATCTTCCAACTATTCCCACTGCATGCATGATGTATGCTCGGGTACCTGTCAAATAAAGTAGACTTCCAATCATAGATTTGTAGGTTGGTTGATGCACTGTCGCTGATTCATCATTTGCACTAAGGTTGCATCCTATTACCATGGGTGTACATACTGGTTTTGCATCTTCCATGCCATATTTCTTCAAAATCTGTTTGAGATACTTGGTTTGAGACAAGAAGTTCCCGCCTTCATTTTGTTGGATTTGCAATCCAAGAAAGTAAGTCAGTTCTCCAATCAAAGACATTTCGAATTCTTTCTGCATGACCAAGGCAAAGCTTTGACTCATAGCTTCTTCATTGCTGCCAAAATAATGTCATCTACATACACAACAAGTATTAGCAATTTGTCATTTTCAACTTTTATATAAAGATTGCTATCTGCTGATCCTTTTGAAAAACCTTGTTGATGAAGATATTTATCCAAATGATAGTACCAAGCCCTTGGAGCTTGTTTGAGGCCATAGAGAGCCTTTTTCAATCTGCATACAAGATTTGGATCATTTCCAAGAATGAACCCATCTGGCTGTTCAATGTATACTTTTTCTTCCAAGTCTCCATTCAGAAAGGTTGATTTCACATCCATTTGAAATACTTTGAAGTTTTGAAAACTTGAGAGAGCAAGGAACATTCGGATGGCCTCAAGTCTTGCAACAGGAGCAAAGGTTTCTTCAAAGTCTATTCCTTCTTGCTGCGCATACCCTTTACAAACAAGTCTGGCCTTGTTTCTAATTACTTCTCCATTTTCATTCAATTTATTTTGAAGACCCATTTTGTTCCGATAACATTCTTATCCTTTGGTCTAGGAACCAGTTCCCAAGTGTTGTTCTTTTCAATCTGCTCAAGTTCTTCATCCATTGCCTTGACCCAACATTCATCTTGGCATGCCTCTTTCACATTTTGTGGTTCAGTAGAGGAGAGTAATGCCAAATAGCTTGAGGCTTCTGCAACTGTTCTTCTTGTTTGTACACCTGCTTCTTTCTGCCCCATAATCTGAGATTCTGGATGATTCTTCTGAACATATCTAGAAGGAGTCTTTTCTTCTATCCTTATCTGTTCCTCTGATTCTTCATGGGTTTCTTCTTCATGGGTCTCTTCTTCATCTCAATCTGATTTGGAGAATAGTCTTCATCCTCTTCGATATCATCATGATGTACTTGTCTAGGGATGTATCCCTTCTCATCAACCACTACATCAATGCTTTCAATAATTCTGCCAAGTCTTTTATTGTAGCACTTGTATGCTTTGCTATGTGGAGAGTAACCAAGAAGAATGCCTTCATCTGCTCTAGGTTCAAGTTTGCCAAGCTGCTCATCAGTATTCTTAATATAGCATTTGCTCCCAAATATTTTGAAATGCTTTACCGAAGGAGTCTTACCATACTAGAGCTCATGCGGAGTTTGAGTGCTGTTCACTCGGACATTTGTTTTGTTGAGAATAACAACCGCAGCATATGCAGCTTCACCCTAGAAGGTTGCGAGAGTTCCAGATTCATCAAGCATAGCCCGAGCATTTGTTGGACTATTCTGTTCATCCTTTCCACTACTCCATTTTTTTGAGGAGTCCTAGCTGTGGAGAATTCCCTTCTTATTCCATGTTCTTCACAGAAGTCGAAAAATTCATTTGAGGTAAACTCCCCACCTCTATTTGACCTGAGGCACTTGATTTTGTAATCTGATTCTCAACCAATGCCTTCAAGGATTTGAATTTTTCAAATGCTTCGTCGTTGTGCTTCATAAGTCCTAACCAAACCATCCTGGAGAAATCATCAATGAATAGTATAAGATACTCTTCTCCTCGAGGTGACCTTGTCCTGAATGGACCACATACATCTGTATGGACTAGCTCAAGAGACCTGCTGGCTGATTCTTCCTTCTCAGGGAACTTCATTCTGGTTTGCTTCCCAAACTGACATGATTTGCATATGGTGTTGTCTGGAATTTTGATGTCTGGAAGACCATGAACTGTTTGGTATTTGCATGCTTTCCTTATTTTTGAAAAGCTTAGATGCCCCAATCTCTGGTGCCATAACCAGTGTTCATCATTCTTGCTCAAATAACATTGTTGTTCTCCTTCTTCAAATATGTATAGATTATTTGGAGTTCTTTTGCCTTTGATAACAATTTCTCCTGTATCAAGATCACGAACACTACACCCATCTGATCGAAATATCACCTCGGTTCCATTATCATACATCTGACTGACACTCAATAGATTATGCTTCAAGCCATCAACATATAAAACGTTTCCAGCTTTGACCTTTTCTTTCAACTGAGCAATGCCTTTTCCTTTTATGGCTACAGGGGTATCATTTCCAAAAGAAACCTTCTTTCCCTTTTCTAAAGAAATATATGATTCAATTTTTTCTTTATCACCTGTCATATGCTTCGAACATCCGCTGTCGATGTACGATTGATTTTCTTGTCCTTCTGCGTATAAAGCTATCCCACATCTTTCTGGTTGCGGTTCCTTTATTCTTCATGTTTTGGCACTTGAGGTTTGTTCCTTCTGAGTTGATTTCCAAAACCTGCTCCTGCATTCAGAATCTTCATGACCAAAATTATTACAAATAGAACATTTAATTTCACTTTCAAGGGTGGAAAAGTTGTTATAGGTCCTCTTCGTGATTTCAGGCATACTTCTTTGTTTTTGAGCTTCTCTAGTCATGATTGTCTTATAGGAAACACATTGGGCTGCTTTGTGACCAAAGTTATGGCAAGAGAAACATTGTCCATTGAAGAAATTCTTGCGACTATCATCTAACCGATTGTAGTTTCTACTACCATCCATTCTTGAAGAGAATTGGGAGGATTTTACCTGTGGCTCGTTGTAGCTTCTGTTTTTCCTTAAGGTAGCATGCCCCCGATTTTCTTGATAGTCTTTGTTCATCCTTGAGGAAGACTGTCCCTGATTTAACTGATGATTTGTATTAGGCCTTTGCTCACTCCTTCTTGCTGCATCAAGATAACTTTTGGAGGTGGAAGCTTGAGATGTCTCTCCATTATACCCCAGACCTGTCTTGATTAGAGGGGAACGTTGTACACGGATAATCTCATCCAGAGTTTCAGATCCTTTAAAAATTTTAAGATTAAGGGCCTTTGTTTTCTCAATTTCTTTTCTAAGGCCAACAATTTCACATTCTAACTTCTCAAGAGATTTTTCTTTTTCATCAAGTTGAAATTGCAGAGTATCAATGATCATATTCTTTTCTTCTAAACCTCTTTTAAGTCTAGAAATATCTTCATAAAAGCCATCTATATCTATAGCATGCATGTAATCATCATCTTCAAAAGCCATTAGAAGCTTATAGTTATTACCTCGTTCATCTTCATCGCTATTTGAGAGTCCATCACTATCTTCATGAGTGTAATAACTTTTCTTATTTGCATTCTATTTCTTGTTCCATCTAACAGGAACTTTCCCTTTGTCAATCTTATCCTTATGAGGACATTTGGCAGCATAGTGACCTACTCTTCCACAAGCAAAGCATTTGAATGGTAACTTACCTCGGAATCGTCCAGTGCCCCATTGAAGATTTTTGACAAAATTCGATTCTTCTTCTTTTTCTGATATGTGACCAGGCTCATAGTAATCTCCTTTTCCAGAAGCTTTGAAGGCAGCTTCTCTCCTATCTGATGGTCCTACTTTGCTCATTTCATAAGCAGTTAGAATCCCATGCAACTGTGACATTTTAAGGTTTTGAAGATTTTCCTTTTCTTCTATTGCAAAAACTTTAGATCCAAACCTAGGGGACAAAGATCTCATAACTTTTTCAACCACAACACCCTCTTTTACTTCTTCACCCAAATTTTTCATACAATTTACAATCTCATCTACACGAAGAAAATAGTTAGCCACACTCTCATCATTGTACATCCTGAGATTTTCATACTGAATCCTGAGGGTTTGAAGTTTTGCTCGTTTTACTTGATCATCTCCTTCGTAGCTTAGAACAATCTTGTCCCATATTTCCTTTGTGGATTTATACTACATGACTTTGAAAAATTCTGATTGTGATAGACATCCCAATACAGTATTGACCGCCTTTGCATTTGTTTCATATTTCTTCTTCTCAGCCGGATCTGTAGGAGTTGCTGATGGAAAAGTATACCCTGTATCTATGATATCCCAGACTTCAGTACCAAGAGATTGAAGATATGCAGTAACTCTTACCTTCCAATATACGAAGTTTGTCTCATCAAACACGGGTGCCCTGATAGATGCTTCCCTCTCGTAGTTGCTCTTGATGAAAGATCTTCCTTCAAGCGATCAAGCTTCTTCCGAAGGACCTGCTCCGATACCAATTGTTGGAAATAATACTGAGAGGGGGGGGTGAATCAATATTATCAAATTCTTTTCAATATGCCTTCCTTAATTTATTGATCATTAACTTGCATATAATAATGAGCATGAAACAAGAAAAATAGATAGTCACACCAAAGAACACCAGATATAAGGTGGAAACCCAAAGTGGGTGAAAACCACCTACTGCAATATGTCTCTATCTTTCTTCAAATTAGAAACTTCTTTTACAATGATTTTGTACTGGTGCAGTCCTTTACCACTACGTAGGCTACAACATGTAGAGAGCTACAACTCTCTCTCGTTTTCCAGTCTCTCCTGGAAGGGAGCTACAACCCCCTTTCTCTTTTACTTCTTTGAGGACCACATTTCATTAATTTTCAAATTGGATCCATGAATATCAAATAATCTTTATGTACATGAAAATCACTTAACCTCGTTATACAATGAACCAATGAATCACCCAACTCTTCAGAATGCTGAAAACAGGAAAGTAATACCAGAAATATAAACCCAGAACTCTGCTACAATAGATAAAGGACAATCAATAATAGTTTCAAGATAAGACCGCAACTTCACCAACAGGGGCCTGTGTATATCCGCAGCTCTTCTGAGACTGAATTGCGCAGATCCGCACTGGTTGTTCTTCTGCTCTGCGTACTTTTCTTCAGATCCGCACCTTTACTTCTGACTTATTGTGTACACTTGCACTATACCTTCTTCTCATCTGCGTACCTCACACTTCGTCCTTTTTTGTACTGCGTGCGCCCCGCACTGTGCCTTCTCCTGCACTGCGTACCCCACACTGCGCCTTTGACTGCATTGCGTACCCTCGCACTGCGCCTTTGACTGCGCTGCGTACCCTTGCACTGCGCCTTTGACTGCGCTGCGTACCCACATACTGCGCCTTCGGATCGCTTGCAGACTTCTGATTAGGGCCAATTTTTTAGTACACAAATGTGCCACAGCGAGTCAGATCCACAGATCTGTCCATGCGCCTGAGAGATCACGACTTCATAGATTCACCTTCAAATTTACTTTGATTTAGATCAAGCATTTTACATTGACAACCCAATATTTTAGATCTTAAGATATTCAATTGAAAGATACCTTAGCCAAGTGATCTCCTTCCCTATTTATAGTCAAGCCCTTATTCACACCATGGGACAAAACCATCAATAACCAATACAAGGGATCCAAACCGGGGTTAAAATAGATCCTATACCACGAGCCAAAACCATAGCATCAAAAATGGCAGGCTAAATACCAAAGGCCAAACATAAGAGACCCCACGTGAGCGCGCTTCTCTGCCTTGAAGTGAGTGAAATGGGGTTCCGCACCTTCTGAACGGGTAACCTGCGGGTATGACCGCACCTCCTGGACGGCGAACCTGCAGGTCCACACCTTTTGAACCATTCACCTGCGAGCCTCTTAATTTCCATCATTTTGAGAGCCTGAACAGACCATTGCCACTTGAGTGAGTTTCCATCAAGTACAACACCTGTATCATAGAGCCATACCAAAATCATAATGCCAACACTGTCTAGTCGGGAAAAGAAGTTACGGTCTTTCTAGAGTGGAGGAAGGAAGTTACTCATAGAACTGAGATGAGAGAGAGACAAGAAGGCAGTGACTCGAATCATGGAATAGCTCTTAATCTGGGTAGTTCCACTTCTCATCAATTTTATTTCCTACTTTCGAGCTAAGAGCGGTAAAGAAGCTAGCTCTCCTTTTCTCCCTTTGAGTGGTATTATCTGGTAGCTCCTTACTCTATGGACTTCAAACCCTGGAATAGAAGAATTGAATCAAGGTAAAGAAGATGTACTCACAGAATCAGGAATGATCCAATCAGGAACATGCTTCCTCTCCTCCAAATCAGAAGTAGGAAAGCTTGAGTTCAGTTTCGGGAAGGATGGAAGGCTAGGCACAGTAGATATGGCTCGTGGAAAGAGAATAGCTCTCAACCTCCGGAAAATGAAAAGGTTGATAAACTTGAAAGGGAGGTAGACATATTAGATTATGAAAGACAGGACTGGAAGGAAATATGAGAAAATGCATCTTTCAGTATCCACTATGGCCCTGAAATAGTCTCAATGGGCAAATACCCTCAACATGGTAGTGAGGGCGAGTCTGCTGGTGTGAGAGAACGCTCTCTGACTCCCCTTGAGTGGTCAGGGGTGACTGGTACAGATATAAAAAAATGACCAATCCTTTTTTCTCATCGGACCAATCGTTGCTACTCGCCGCTTGGAAATACCATTTTGTTTGTACCCCCGAGAGGAGAAGCATGAAATTTGACCATTAAGACTTGAAATTTGACCTATAGTTTCTATGATACTGAGTAACTAGATCTATTTGGATTGTGATGTTCAACCACCCACCTTTCTGTGATTTCGTTCTGTATCACTTTGACCATACCCATAATATTTGTCAAAGTGGCATTCGATTGCAAACACTATATGCATAAATAAATGGATTCAATGAGAAAAGACAAAACATCACCGCCCACACTACTTTCCTTATTTCCTCGATTAGAGAATGCGGGGAATGAGAAATAACTCGGATTGACTGTGAGGACTAGAAGAGGTGACTGCTACTACCGAACAATAATTAGTGATTGAATAAGGTGAATGCAGAGAATGCAGTGAATGTGGATCGGGGGAGTGAAGTAGAAACACTTGTGATTCAAGCTATTTCAGCTAGGGAAAGTGGCTGGTTAGTCACTAATGTCAGCCATTTCATCAGTTTCCATGCACGATGCTAGACATTTTATTTATTGATTGCTCCGCCTGGTAGGTCGATAGTAGTACACTGTGTTGGACCACCCCACCTGCCATTTCTTTCAATGACGATGTACTGTCAATATTTTTCAGTCACAGTACAAGTTAGAAAAGTGAAGTGGTCTATATTGTAACATGGGGACCTAGTAGAAATCTATCTCACAAATATTAGCAACAATTATTTCAATCTATATCTGATAGACCACATTTTTTATCGTGACTTAACTTCTCAACAAACTTGTTCACTTAGTTGGCATAAAAAAGAGATTTTAGTCGGGGTTTGAACGTGAAACTCATTCATATGAGTGAGGTACGGTAACTGACTCATGCGGCCTGAGAAAGAACAGAAAGGTCCTAACCTCAAGGCTGTGGTGGATAAGAATGCATCATGATTGTATATGTAATTACATATACAAAGAAATACCCAAATTGAGAATTCAACAGTTTCAACTTAGTTGATAAATAATTCATTAGAGGAGATTACCTCATCCACCAAGTAGTCGTTCTAACACTTATCTCAAAAATTGGGGAGTAGCTCAAATGCTAACGTCCTCAATCGGGTAGTTGGTCTAATACTGACCTCACAAATAAAGGATTTGTTAACCATTATATATAATTCAATGAAATGGTGGAATAAATGAATCACCACAAGTTCAACTAGTGGCCTGGTTCGAGCTCAAGTTATTGGAAGGATTTCAATGACAATAAGAGCTTTAGGAAACCCATATGAACCATTGACTTGGTTCGAGCTACTTGGTCCATCCGTGTGAGAAATTTAGGAAATACTCAATCAATTTCAAGATAATGACGAGACTTGGTTATAACCATTGTGGCCCCCATTCCAACGACTCCTCTGTGGTCTCCATTCTTTGAAATTGACTCGATTGAACATAACATATATCATATCGACCTAGATCAAAGTGTTATCGCTAGAGGTAAGAGGTTCATTGTATCAATCGGTAGATACGTAATTATACAACAATAAGCTAAGCAACTTCTCATGTTGCACCATCATTAGTAGCACTATGATCCTCTCATTGCATATCATTGGTATTCGTCGTAGTAACCAAGTCGAACAACCAAGCCAATGAGCACATCCCTCTTATTACCGTTAACAAAGACTCTTTGGCTATGCTATGATTGGCTATACAAGGTGGGGTATATGTTGTATGTCTACTTCTATGTTTCCCATGGTAATATTATGGCTGCTATGGGGATGACTGTCACCACCTACTTCTAGAAATTATTGGGGTTGGCTAGATGGGGCAGCTATCGACAATGACTGGCTGTAAGTGGATCAACACTGAGCAGTTGGTACTAACTATAAGCTTTTGGAAACGACCTAGTTGAGTAGCCCGGGTTTGACCTAGTACCTAAGCCGAGTAGTGGAGTATCCAAGCGAGGTAGCCAAAGCGGTTGGGTAGCAGAGCAGCCATAGTCGAGTAGGGAGCCAAGCCCATTCGATTAGTGTAGCAACCATCCTATCTGATCTCCATAATAAGTTTATCAATAAGATCCCTATCGGAAAAAGGTAGTGGGTAGGTAGGAAAGAGTAAAGAACTAGCTAGGAAGGGAAGCTTCACTACAAAGGTAGGTTCAATTGGCATCAAATGCCTTGCCTAATGCAGATAAGTGACTTCATACCTTTCTTCCTTAATCAACAATAAAATGGCACTTTCAGAGCTTGGGGTGGGACTTTCAAGGCAAAAAGTGAGAAATAATGAAACTAAAAAGTGGAGCAAATATTGCTCTTCTCAATATTTTGAAAGACTAAATAGGTTACACTGTAAACTTCAATAATAAATAACTGAAGTAAAACTAGACACCTATGGAGTAAAAATCAACTAAAACTAAACTACTTATGACACCTAGCACACAATAAATCAATTAAGATGACACTTAGCCAATAACTAACTGATCGTGAGATTAATATATCGACATCCCCTTCTAATCTCAATTGTTACATGTAGTGACACTTACAATGCATAGTTGTTCTCTTTAAAATTCAAATACATTCTTGCCTAATGGATTTGTAAAAATATCTGCTAGTTGACCTTTCGAACCATAGAAATCAAGTACTATGTCCCCATCATTGACAAGCTCATGGATGAAATGAAAATGAGTGTCAATGTGCTTTCTCTTTTCGTGGAAAACATGATTTTTTAATTGTGAAATAATTGAATTTTTATCACAGTAGATTGGATTTGGCTCCTTCTGAATATTTGAAATATCTTTCAATAATATTCCCAACCACAGAACTTGACAAGGTATTAAATTTGCTTCTACATAATCTGCCTTTGGAGAAGATATTGAAATGAATGATGTTTTCTTGGATGCCATGAAATCAGATTGGTTCCAAGATGAAAAGGATAACCTGAAGTGCTTTTGCGATCATCTAAACTCCCTTCATAATCGTTGTCTGTATAACTTGAAAGTGAACAATTTTCAGAATGTGTATAAAACAAACCATAAGCTATTGTCCTTGCAATATACCTTAAGATCCATTTTTCATCCTTCCAATAAGAAATCTTAGGTGACTGAATAAACCTGGAGACAAAACTTGTTGCAAACATAATATTAGGTCTAGTTGAAGTGAGATATAACAATCTACCAACTAGACTTTTATACAGTGTTGAATCAACTCGTGGTGCTACATCTTCTTTGCTCAGTTTTGTGCCTTGAGAAATTGATGTATCTATAGGTTTGCAATTGGTCATTCTGAACTTTTTAATGATATCAGTGCCATATTTTTGTTGACCCACAAAACATCCATTAACAGAATGGTGAATTTCAATGCCTAAGAAATAATTCATGACTCCTAGATCTATCATATCAAACTCTTTTTTCATTGTTGTTTTGAAATCTTCTAACATCATATTTCTTGTATAAACAATATCATCTACATAAAGGAATACTATCAGAATTTTACCTTCATGCATTTTGGTATACAAAGTTGGCTCATGATTGCTTATGAAAAAACCACTTTTAATGAGATAGGTGTAAATGCAACTATAACAAGCTCTTGGAGCTTGTTTCAAACCATACAAGTATTTCTTCAATTTTTATACCTTATGTTCCTTCGCTGGAACTTCAAAACCAAGAAGCTACTCTACATAAACTTCCTCTTACAATATACCGTTTAGGAAAGAAAATTTTACATCAAGCTGATAGACATTCCATTTGTGCTAAGCTATTGTGGACAAAAGGGTTCTCACAGTGTCTAAACTTGCTACTGGAGCAAAGGTTTCACCATAATTGACCCCAAACTATTGTCAGAATCCTTTGGCAACCAAACTTGCCTTGTGTTTCTCAATTTCTCCTTTTCCACTTGGCTTGGTCTTATATACCCATCTTACACCAATTCTGGTTTGATCTCTTAGAAGATCGACTAATTCCCAAGTCTGATTCTTGTCTATGGAAACAATTTCTTGGTTCATGGCTTCTACCCAATGCTTTTCTTTAAGTGCTCCCTCGAAATGAGTTGGTTGAGATGAAAGAAATACAAATATATTATGTTGGTCAAAGTCATGTTCCTGCTCATATATTTGTCTAATGCTTCTTGTTTTCTAATTGTCTTCTGAATATGTTGAATCACTAGTGCATTCAGTGTTTGAAGATGTACCATTTTTAGAATGGTAGGGCTTTTCTTCAACCTACAGTCTTGGTGTATGTGGTGGATAGAACAACTCACTTGAATCTTCATCAACATGATCAGACCAAGATTTCTTTTTAAAAAACATTACATCTCTGCTTAAGACAACTTCTTTGTAACTGGATTATAAAGTTTGTAGGCCTTTGACTGCTCACTGTAGCCTACCAAAATACATCTTTCACTCCTATCATCAAGATTATTTTGTAGCTTCTCATGAACATGTGGAAAAGCTACTAATACAAAAATTCTAAAGTGAGATACATTTACCTTTTTACCATCCCATGCTTCTTGTGGTACTATATCTTGGAGAGTCGTTGGAGATCCATTGAAAACATACAATATTGTTGAAACTGCTTCAGCCGAATAATTGTTTGACAACTTCTTCTCACGAAGCATACATTTGGCCATGTTCATGATTGACTATTTTTTCCTTTCTACTATGCCATTCTATTGTGGAGTATATCTTGGTGTGTTCTTCATTATGATTCCTTGCTATTGACAAAATGCTTTGAAATTATTAGAGTTGTGCTCTCCTCCTCTACTGGATTTGAGGACTTTCAAAGGCTTTCCACTCTGCATGGGCCCACATATATCTGTACGGACAAGCTCTAAATGCTCTTTTTCTCTAGAGGAAGATGTGGGAAATCTGTCTCTTTTATGCTTGGACAAAACACAAATTTCATAATTGCAATCTCTTTCATTCATAGTAGGGAGACCAATGACTATTGATTGTTTCTTAAGCTGAATTAGACTTTTGAATGGTATGTGGCCATATCTAGAATGCCATACCTGAGACTCATATGTTCTTGACACATTGTGTAGAAAAGAGTGTGAAAGATTTCAACTTCAAAGAGTCAAAGGACACATCCTATTCTTGGTTTTTTCAACATTTTCTACCAGTCCTCTATTGGGCAATTTGTTATAGATATAACATGTGTTCCCTTGAAATATTACATGATAACAATGATCCATCAGTTGTCCTACACTAACAAGTTAATGCTTTAGATTTGGAACATAATAAACATTAGGAATGTATTTCTGTTGATTATGTTTAGTAAGAATAGGAACAATAATTTTTCCTTCAACTTTAATGCAAGAACGATCTCCAAGAGTAATTTATGATGTTATGGAAGAATCAAGATAAGAAAGCATATTTTTGTTACATGTTATATGATTGCTACAACCATTGCCCAACAGCCAAAGATCCTTTTTGTGAGTGTCTTCAAAAATATTGCATGAAAGAAACATTGTTTCAGAGGATTCTCCTTCATTTTTGGAGAAATGGACATTGCCTCTGTGCTAATCTAGTTGTTTCTTTTTGCATTCATGTTCATAATACCCAAATTTCTAGCAGTAATAACACTGGACATTATATTTGCTCCAAGGTCTGCTTCTTTGAGTTTGATTTTATGAAGGTCTCCACTGCTCTGCTACATGATGATGTTCATATCTATCTTTGCTTAGACCTCTACTTCGCTTGTTGACACCTCTATATCCTTTGTCTCTACCTTTGCTAAAAGAGAGTTGTGCTTCGAAAGATTCTTCCATGAAACCTTATATCAAGTTGGGTCTTTTTTCATGTGCTAGAAGTGATCCAGACAACTGTCCTACTAAGAAAGTCGTAGGATCTTTGGATTCTAGAATGGCATTACAATCATGTCATATTTGTTGGTCATACTTCGAAGGACATTCTGAACAATTTTCTCACCTGAAATCATTTCACTGATGAGTTTGATTTGATTGATTATTCACACGACTCTAGTCATGAACTCATCCACATTTTCTGTGTGAGTCATCTTTAGGGTTTCAAACTGCGATCTCAATGTCTGTGATCTCACTGTCTTCATTTTATCATTACCTCGATATGAATATTTCAAGATTTCCCAAGCTTCATGTCCTGTTGATGCGCCAATTATCTTGTCGAAAATAGAGTCGTCGACTTAGTTTTGAATATAGCATTTGGCTATGTGTTCTTTCTTTTTGAGCTCTATAGCTGCATTCCTCTTATTCTTAGTCATGGATGCCCATATTTCTTACGTCGGCTCTACATATATAGTCTGAAGTGTATCCCAACACTCTTGGGCTTGCAGGAACATCTCCATTCTCAAAAACCATATGTCATAATTTTTGCCAAACAAAATGAGGGTGTGTAATAAAGAACTGGAAGAAACCTTTTCTTTCAATGCAAAAAATTACCTCTTTTAAATCTCTTTTAAAAATCATTTTCATTTCACAATTTTTATAAAAAAAACCTTAAAAAATCTTTTTCCAAAACACTTTAAAAAATCCTTTTACGTTTACTTTCAATTATCTATAAAATAAAACTTTTAAAAAATTACAAACTCAATACTCCTTTTTGTTTGCAATCATTTTTTATTTAAAAAACACTTTTAATACTGGTCATTACAATACCTTTAAAAGAACTTTAAAAAACATCACCTTTCGTAAAAGGAGGTACTACGAATAAAGACTTGACTTTTTTTCGAAAACAATGTCACGCGTGCCTTTATTTTTCCGCAGCTCGTGTTGCTATGCAATGAAAATCGATTGACGCGCTTTGTGACGCACGCCCTGATTTTACCGAGTGGAACTAATCGAAAGAGAGGTTTTTAGTGGGAGTTTACTGAAAATCTTGTGCAATCGAAGTGTATTAGCTGTTTTCTAGGGTGTTAAATAATATAAATCAAAATTACACCTCAAGTTTTTTGACCGGATTCACACTGGAAAGTTCAAAATATCGCACTAAAGAGAACTCCCTTTACTAAAGACAACTCCAATGGAAAGGGAGTTGTCTTTAGTACGACTTTTTGGACGCTTTTACAGTAGGATTTTCTGATCTACTTTCTCTAAAATTCGGAAGGAATTTATTGAAATAACAATCTTGATGGGTAATCTTGTGTAATCAAAGTGCTCTAGGAGTTTTCCAAGGTGATGAATCCATACATAGAGTAAAAAAACTAGTTTAAACAAAAGAATCAAGATTTCACTCAAATTTTTCAACCCAATTTGAGCACCAAAAAGTCCAAAAAATCACATTATAAACAACTCCAAAAACATAAAGTGTTAATCTGTTAGAAAAAAAACTATTGGGAGAATAATGCTATTCTGTTCAATGTATTCACAACAACCTTTCAAGGTGTTCCCAACAACCTTCCTTTTACAGTGGGATGAGTGTAGCGGATCTCTCTTTTTTTTTTTAATACAAACTGCGAAATATTGTTCTCAACTAGTTTCATGTAATCTTATTCTAACTCTACTGCCCTCAAAGTGTTTTAGGTAGTTTAAGGGACGAAAAAGAAAATGAAAAGTGAAGCAAAGATTTCTCTTCTCAATATTTTCAAAAATTAAATAAGTTATATTGTAAACATTAATAATAAATAATTGAAGTAAAACTGGAAATATATAGAGTCGAAGTCAAGTAAAACTTAAGTGATTATGACACCTAACATACAAGAAATCAATTAAAAATACACCAAACCAGCAACAGATTAATATGTGAATAAAGAGTGATATTTTTTGCTCTAATATAGCGATAGATTAAATTTTTATATCATGTAGGGCACCATGAGCCAAGGGCAAAGTTGTGGCTTCTCCATCGGCAGTGGATTATTATGTTTAGACGTAAGTAGCAGTTTCTGATCGAGTTGATACCTAAAAAAAGGAAGTACAGGTTATCATCAATTTCAAATTGACCAACGGCTAACTAGCAATCGAGGGAGATTGGTGTAGCTTTGATATGCTACCACCTCCTATGTTTACACGTAAATATTTTAATCATTGGGTTATCAAGATGTTAAATTTTCTTTGATCTAAAGAGTTAATTGAGTACGAGTCTAATAACACATATGATGCAGTATGTGATGTCTTAGCATTGAATTTTATAAAACAAGCATTGGATGAGAAGTGTTTGAGTAAGGTAGAAAAAGGTACAAATTCCAAGGAAACATGGAAGTTCATGGATTGAGAGTTTGGTGCAAGGGGGAGTGACATGCAACATCAGGTTATGTGACAAGCAAAGAAGTCAACCATAGATCTAAGAATATATGAGCAAGACTCTCAGAGGAAAACAGAGCTTGGAGAACCCCACTCAAAAGTGGATGATGGTTGTCAAGACCATAAAATTGAAATCCATTATGCAAGCATGCATATGGATGAAGAAGATGCAACAAAGATTGCAAAGTGAGAAGATGAGGCCTCTGTATGTGGAGCACAGAAAGAGCACATAAATGCTTAAGGAATCCACTGTAATGTGCATGACACAAATGATGGTGAATTCCATTGTGATGAGATACATGTGGATGATGCCTACAAAGTTATATGTGAATTCATGAATCATGGATTTGATGAAGTTGAAATTGTCAATGAAACTGATAATGAGCACATGCATGCTCGGATATCCCACCATAGTGTGGATGAACATTATGTTGATGATATGTGTGGTTTCTTTTTTGTAACAAGGATTGATTGTGCCAATATGGTAAGTGCAATATTTGATGTGACATTGAGGAGTGAATTTGCCACTGAAGAAAAAATATATGAAACAATTGGAACTGCTCATGAAGCAATATGCCATTTAGCAACAGTTGATGATCAAGAACAATATAAAGTGATTGAAGAGTTTTTGATGAGAATATCCACTAACACCATAACAGTGGAACACAACCTCGATGCAGTTGAAAACAAGAGGTTGAGTAGGAAGCTCTCATTGAAGAGAGTCATATTAAGGATGTCTTTAACATTGTTTTTGAATATGCACGTGTTCAGAATAGCATGGGCAAAGAAGTTGAATGCAAGGTTGTTAATATATTTGATGTAGATTTGAAGCTCATTGAATAATGGATTTAGAAACCAATAGAACAAATTGATGCCAATATTAAAAGAGCAGTTGGAATAAAGTAATTGAATGAAATGGTGAATAATGATATTGAGTGTGGATATTACAAGAAAAAAGTAGCAAATAAAATAAGAGAGTTTGAAGATGTAATGTTGTGGCAGTAGTTCATGAACGAATATTTGAAGAGGAAGGTGTAGAAGACATTATCCAATTGTTTTTAGAACAAATTCAAAACAAGTCAAAGAAAAATTGCAACGACAACAAGTGAATAAAATGTATAGCAAGCAAGTTCAACAAAGAATGATTCAAAGAATAAAGCAATTCCGAGGATATAGAATCTGGAATGAGAGAAAAAGAAATACAAAATTTTAAAATTCTTGATTCGTTAAAAGCTTAGACATAGACCATCACTCATGTTTATGTGATAGTTGAGTAATGTTGAGTTACGCTGAGTCATACTATTGTAATTAAGGGGGAGCGTTAGAAATTGTAATTACTCCTACATGTGGAGTTAGGGAAAACTTAGAGAGTGAGTTAACTGATTAATTGAGTGATTGAGTGTTTAAGTTTTGAGTAAAATTGAGTTACGTGATAGACCACTTTTAATATGTGATAGACCACTTTTAATATGTGGTTGCATGTGAACATATTTTAGGCCAGCATCGTGGAGAGCCTCAAGGCTTGATCATGATCTGATTTGAAGAGCGCTAAAAGGAGGTCTCCACTGCTTGTGTTTATGGTAAGAATAATCTCAGTCAAAAGGTAAAATCCCTTATATTTGGAACGCCCAACAGATAAGAAGTCTTTAGTAAGCATTTATGGGAGGTTAATTGGATTTATGAGCATTCAAAGATGACCACTTCACCGTCACCTGATTTATATTGAAATCATCAATAGGTTGGTAGGTGAACCTTTTGAAAAGCGTGTCAAAGGTTAGGGTGACACATGCCACCTTTCCAAGCTTAATGAAACCTTAAAAATATATATTAAAAACACTTCTGTAAATATCGTTGAATATCTATAATTTGCGATGCAAGCATTATTGTTCAGGTCTCTTTTAACTCTTCCTACCAACTAGACTATATCTGTACATGACAATGACGTAAACCGCCTTTTATGAAAAAGAAGCAGATTTAAAATATATGCCGATTTATAACGTAAACAGTGTTCTTTCAACAAGGACATAAACAACTCTGTAAAAAAAGGAAGCAGATTAAAAATATATGCCCAATTATACTTCAATTTTCAATTATTGAAAATAATTCAACATAATTTAAATAACCTACTCTAACATGAATTCCATTATAAATGTTTTAAATACGAGTATATATGTTAAACGTTAAAAAACAATGTAAAAGTAAATTTCCATGGAAAAAAAAAGGAAAACAAACCATTTATAACAAAGAAAATATTTTTAGCCTTTTTTCTTTTAAACCCAGCAAATATATACCCATGACTTTTCAAACAATAGACAAATGAAGTCAATAATATTATGTTCAACTCTAAGGAATTTATGAGAAGTTTTCAATTTGCTTCCTTTCTTCTTTCAAACCCAGAAAATATCCTAATAAAGACCTATTAGTATAACCATGACTTTTCAAAAAATACGCAAATGAAGTCAATAAGATTATGTTCAACGCCGGATTTTATGTTTGCATAAAGTTTGTATTTGAAGTTGGTAATGCAACCGCTTCTAGTTTGTCTGCTTCTACCTTCTCCACACATTGCTGGACACATGGGGAGACTCATGCACCATACAGAAACTCGAAACACCAATATTATCTGCTTCGTCTAACGTATTACTGGTTGGTTGCCCATGCTGGATCTGCTGATTAATATCATTTTGTGCACTGTCGGGCAGATTGCTGCACTGATGAAGAGGCTCATCTATCAACAACAAACTGGAAATAGTGGTAGCTGCCGCACCTGACTTATCACTGGATGGTTGGCCATGCTGAATCTGCTGATTAACAGGATTCAGAGTCTGTTGATCAACATGGTTTTTTCTTCTTAATTCACGCGCATCAGCATTAGCGGCTCTAAGGCTACCTGCAGCTCGGGCAGCGACCTTTATGCGTTGCTTTAATCGCACTGGTACTGTTGTGTAACCAGCGTTAGGAACGGAATCGGGCATACCTGCAAGGACCAAGATTAAAGAGCTGGATCACTGAAATAAGTGAATATTTATTTAACTCTTTATAGTGCCATAAGCTAGAAAGAAAAAACAAAAGGAAAAAACACTTTTCAAAATTAATACATATTTTTAGATAGATTAATGCGAAATCCTTTGGCTGTGCAAACCGGATCTTGGTGGGTATTGATGACATATAACGGTCCATAATTTTGTACAGCTACCCTAACAAATTTTATTTCTTTATTTTTTAATTATTGATGACGGGTGTGTTTGAGCAAGTGACAGGCGAAGGCACTAACAGGGATGTATTAACTAGATTTGCTAAGGCGCTCTCCGATGAAAGGAAGTTACTTTCAGAAGTAGGGTCTGCATCTCAAGAAATTGGACTCCTTACGCATGCTAAAGCTGTGGATTTCGATAGTTCAATTGAAATTTTTAATTGATGTATTCCTTCATGTAAATGTGTTAGAAAACTTCCACAGATGAATCTAGTAAAGGTTGAACACACAACTTTGCACACCAAAAACACTAAAAGAAACTCGAAAAGAACAAAATAATGATTCATTAGAAAATAGGTTACAATGGTCATGATAAAACATTACTGGGTGAAGATCTCAAGGTAATGCACCATAGTGGTGATCAATGAGAGGACTCAACACCTACAACAAGTTCCAGAGAGAACTAGCCAGTTGCGGGAGTGAAAGAAGGAGCAAATCAGGGAGTAAATCATGCAGAAGAACTAGCCAGTTGTGGAGTTAAAGAAGGAGCAAATCAGGGAGGAAATCATGCATAAGAAATCTTATATGTAGTCCCATGCTCTAACTAAGTGTTCGCATGTAGGTGACAGGGGAAGTTGATTCACTCCGGGAAGCCCGATCTCTGCTTGGATGTGGATCGTCATATGCATGTAGTAGATTTGTATTTGAAGACTCTCTCTCTGCATCTGCATGCTCTACCTCGACATTTGCATGCTCTGTATGTGCATCTGAATGTACTGAGTCATCATCTTGGACATGAGGTAGATAAAAGGTGTCTACATGCGGCGATTGAGGTGCATGTGAGAGATTTTCCTCAAATTTCACATTTCGCTCAATGATGAGTTTGTCTGTAGAGGAAATCAGGAGTCGGTATCCCTTCACACCATTAGGGTATCCAACAAAGATGCACTCAATGCATTGTGGATCAAGAGCTTTCCTCTTTTCAGAGGGGATCCTGGCCCATGCTTAGGAGCCAAAAACATGGAAGTGGGTGACCTCCAGTTTAGTGCTGCTCCAAGCCTCATAGGGGGTCTGATCCTTGATAGACATATGGGGAGATTTGTTTTGGATGTAGTTAGCACAATTAAGTGCTTCAGCCCATAGCTTATGAGGCAGTGACTTAGCATGCAGCATGTAGGAAGCCATCTCTTTAAGAGATCGGTTCTTTCTCTCAGCAACTCTGATCTATTGCGGAGTGTACGGAACTGTGTACTGTAACTATATGTCAGACTGAAGGCAAAGGTTCTGAAGTGCTATGTTAACATATTCCCCCCACCCCCCATTGTCTGTACAAAGGGCTTTGATCTTTCTCTCTGACTGTGTCTCAACTAGTGCTTTGAAATCTTCAATGTGCACAAAAAATTCATATTTGTTCGTAAGAAGATACACCCAAGTATACCCTGAGAATCATCAATAAATGTAAGCACATACCTTGCTTTGTTGATGGAAGGATGAGGAAAAGGCCCCATGAGATCACTATGGTTCAGATCTAGAGGAGAGGATTCTCTATGAGTCTTGCCAATGTCAAACTTTTCTCTAGGATGTTTGCCAAGGACACATCCTTCACAAACTCCTTTGGAGAAACTGATATTTGGCAAGCCTTCCACCATCTCATGCTTGTTTAGCTGCTGCATATACCTGTAATTTAAGTGACCAAACCTCTCATGCCAAATCTTACTACTATCATCAGCATGTGTAAGCAATAAGGAGGATTCAAATTCAATAAATTTAGAAAACACATACAGTCTCGCTCCATTGTTTATCTCACTGGTTCTACTTTTGGAGCTGCTATGTAGGTCATATATGTTCACTGCATCTGGAGTGAATTCCTCTCTCTTTCTGGTGCCGGAATGAGTGATCTGATAGACTGAAAGCAGGTTTACTGAAAGTTTTGGAACATGAAGCACATCTTCAAAGCTTCCATGTAAAAGTTCCACTCTACCTTTCCAGTGACCTCAATAGGTGAGTCATCTCCCATGAGGATGGGAGGTCCTTTGTATGCATGCAAAGAGGAATAGACTTCACTTGCAACATCCATATGATGTGATGCACTAGAATCTATAATCCATGCATCAGGGGAAGAATTAATTGCAACAAAAGCATGAAAATTGTTACCTTTCCCGTGTGGTGGATCCTCAGTTTTCTTCTTGGCGCCCTGAGGGATGTGGTCCCCAAGGTTGTTCTTCTGAAGGATTTTTTCCATTTGGTCAATTTGTTTCTTCATGCAAGAGGATTTCGGATGGAATCCTCTTTGATAGTAGGTGCATTTGTTTCATTTCTTCCCTTTCTCATTTCTCGAGCCAGAGGAGTCATTGAAGGGCTTGGTGTACCCTTTCTTCTTTGGATGGGAATGCACTTTTCCCTTGTCTTTTCGCTGTTGATTTTTTTTATTTGAATCAGATCTGTGATTTTTATTGTGGCTGCCATCATGCACAACAAGTGCATGCACTTTTGGAGGTTTGATTTTCCCCATGCCAATGATTTTATCTTGCTCAAAAGTAAGGGACTCCATGAACTCTTTGAGAGAAGGCATAGTGTAGGATTTACCTGTTGTGAGTCTTACTGAATGAAATGTAGACACACAGACGAAGTATTCTGATCCGAGCTTTGACATAATAGACAGAAATTGGTGACTCTCCTCCTTAGATTTGTCAATTCCACAACCCTTGAGTTGTAACAATAGCTCATTATATTTGGTGAAGGAGTCTTGAATTTTGTCATAGTTCCGTGGATCCAATGGCAGCAGCTCCACTTCGAGCAGATGTCCTTTCATCTCATCCTGTTTCCTGTAGATTTCTTCAACCTTTTTCCAAATCTCATTGGGAGTATTGCAGGTAGATAGATGAAACTACAACTCTAGGGAGATGCACATGCATATGGATCCTAGGTTGAAGTACTTGGATTTCTCTATGGCTGAAGTGGGTTCCACTTCTGCAGCCACGATAATCCTATACAACCCTTTTTGATGAAGGTATCGAGCCATTTGGTCCTTCCATTCATGATAGTTGTACGGTGTTAGGATCGATGCTTTGGGAAACTCCATTTTTTTGTCGATCTTCAATCTCCAAACTACAATACCTGCAAAATAAAGTACTGGTGTGCCTTTTATCTAGACACCTATGGGCTCTGATACCATGTAAATGTGTTAGAAAACTTGCATAGATTAATCTAGCTAGTAAAGGTTGAACACACAACTTTGCAGAGCAAAAACACTAAAAGAAACTCGAAAGAACAAAATAGTGATTCACTAGAAAATATGTTACAATGCTCATGATATAGCATTACTGGGTGAAGATCTCAAGGTAATGCACCATAGTGGTGATCAATGAGAGGACTCAACACCTACAACAAGTTCCGGAGAGAAGTAGCCAGTTGCGGCGTGAAAGGAGGAGCAAATCAGAGAGTAAATCATGTAGAAGAACTAGCCAGTTGCAGAGTTAAAGAAGGAGAAAATTAGGGAGTAAATCATGCAGAAGGAATCTTGCATGTATTCCCATGTTGTAACTAAGTGTCCACATGTAGGTGTGTAGTACCTCCAACACTTCGTGTACCCATTTGTTTTATAATTTTGTTGGGGGCTTTTCAACTCTTTTTCCCACGTAAGAAAAAAAACATTTTTTTCAACTACATAAAGATGCTCAAATCATGAAAAGGTTGCTAGAAATTTTTCAGTGAACCTCAACTAAAGTCGCACAAAACAAAGAAGTTTTGTTGGAACAGTGTTTGTAAGTTTCAGTCCATGATTTTGCTGACTCAAGCGGTAGAGATAACACATCGTTTCAGTCCAGGCTCCAAGGAGTTTTGCTAGAACATTCTTGGGGTAAGTTCTGTAAATTTTGAAGGAAATCTTCTCCAAAATTTTAAAGGTAAACAGGCATTGACAACGTATTTAGACATCATATGAAGGCTTGGCAACTGGGCTTGCAGTGTCATCTACGTGGTTGACTTGCTTTATCTCCTAAATTATCTGTTCAATTTATCTAAACTAATCAAACAGGTCACCTCGTTAGATTGTGTTATGTTATTTTTATGTATTTGACATCTCGGATTGTCATATATCCATCATATATGAGCTGCCTCCGAACCGGGCCAACTAACGACAAGGTGGAAAAATTCCAAGGTGACTAGCTCAATACTTCACAACCATCCCTGGTCTGTTTTACTTAAAATTAGGTGTGGTTCACATTCTTTGCATAATTTCACTCTTACTAGTTCTTGTTCTTACCTGGATAGGTTTTGTTTCACTGCTTTCATTAGAATGCAACAAATTCTTCTCCCCCTACTCACCGCCCCTCTCTAGGAAATTGCCCACATTTTCATTCTCCCATGCATCGCTGCTTATATTCTCTTTTGTATCTTTAAACTCCATTTTTACACCCCCCTGCCCAGCCCATGCTAATCTGGAGTGAATTCTCAAATTTTTTTTGCTCCCAATCCCTTCAATTAGACATTGACTGCCTCAAAACGACCAGCTATGAGACCCATTTTCACCATTGGATAAACTCTTTCATAGTTTTTCCACCATGCAGGTATGTGGGCTTCAAAATATGTGAATGTTTGTGGACATGTCCTTGGTTTTGATGTTGTGATGGCATAAATTTAACCTAATCCTACTGAATACTTGCACAGTTTCCTCACCCACTAGTAAAACACTACAATCTGCCATTATTCCTACAACTATCTCCAGCATCCCTTCATATAAATATTTTCTCGCCGACTTAAAAAAGCTTGACTTAGTACTTGTCACTCTGTATTGACACGTATTGGAACCCACAGAATATCTCTTGCTAACATATGTTATCTATTCTTCACAGACCTTGGATCTCTCTTTTTGACTATATACATTACTTTATTCTATTTCTCTATTCCCCATAAACCTTCCTAATATAGACTTTATAAATGACGATGTCCATATAAGGTTTATTCATATGCTCTCCTTTTTCGAGGCCTTGGGATTTCCTAAACATTACTCATAGAGACGCAATCACCTATCATCTAGAATGTGACAACTGGATTAATTGCGCCTACTCTCCACAGGCAACATTTATCCTTTTTATGTACCCCATCATTTATGGAACAAGTGGCCTCTCACAACTCTAGTCATGCTGCCCTCATACACACATTGATGGTGGTTGAATGGGAATTTGGTGGGACCTCTTCTCATGCCACGTAGGAGGATGATTGGGCATATGAAGGGTCCTATTCACATGCCACCTTGGCGGATGATCGGAATTTCGGTGGGTCCCATCATCCATTTCGCCACATGGCCTACATGTGCCTCCAATCTCACATGCTTTACCACACTTGGGGAATGTTCGACATCCTTTCCACCCTGCCCGAGCCATAAAAATAACTAACCCAGCTCCAAATCTGGCTTTTGGGTTTGAAGAACTGTCTAATAGAATTACGAGTCTGCAAAATCGTGCTTTGGTAGGGAAATGGAATTTTATTCAGATGGATGGTTCGGCCATGAGGGTTTGGTTGCATACTAAATGGCATGTCCTTTTGGACTACATGCCTATGATGGTCACATTGCTAAATGGCTCGTATAGTTTTCATTTTTTATGCGAGGAAGACTTAGGGAAGATTAGGTCCATACCATGGGTAAAAGGGCGCAACTTCCTTGCACTGTATTCGTGGTACATCAGTTTTAACCCACTAAGAGATACTCCACAGAATAATCTTATCTGGGTTAAACTACCAAGGCTCCCAATTAAATTCTGGTCGCCGAAGATTTTACAAGACATTGAGGACGCCATTGGTAAAATTGTATATGTGGATCCCTGATGTCTGGGGGCACTCGAAAAATGAGTAGCCTAGATCCTCATAGAAAAAAACTATCACGGAGGATTTCCAGACCATATCTCTATATGCTATAATAATTCTATGCTTGCTCAACATCTGGACTATTGGGGTGTCCCCTTTCATTTTCTGAACTGCCACCGGACTAGTCACCTGTTGGCACACTCTCCCCGTCAATGGAACGCTCAACCCACAAGCACAAACAAGCCACGACAAAGAAATTGGAAATGAAATATTTTCTGGAATATAGAAAACTCGTCACATGGCGGATCAGAGACTACTTCTTGTGGGAAAAGTCCACCATAACTCTCAGGTACTCCAACTCTCTCCCCTCCTAGTATTTCCACACATTATTCTATGGAGAATCGGCTAAAATATTCTCATATTCACATATCATCCTCCCCTCCATCAGTTGACTTGGACCCCACAGTGCCACCACCCCCATCAAACAATGTATTCCCTATCATAATTTCCCATCCCCACCACTAAACTCTCCACCTCAACCTACTCTAAATGACCCCCTATCAGCTACACATATCTGTTATGTCAGGGCTATATCCCCACCTCGTACTACCCCCACTGTCCCCACTATCCCGACCTCTGATATGCCAAACCAATCCTCCCCTACCACCCTAACCACTCCGATAGCATCTCCCACAAACTCGGTGGATAGCGACTTAGAGTACCTGCCACAGAAAAATCCCTGGACCTTCGGTCCCTTACAATCCACAAACCTCCAGATCGAACATTGCCTCATATCAGCCCCACATCAGCTGGTAACGTTACTGTCTGGAAGAAAAAGCCACGGGACAGTTGGCATTTTCATGGCCATCCACGTACACCCCCTACACCTTTCCATTCAGATGCACCCTCCATCATTGACATCCCCATTGTTGAGTCTTCATCTCAGGCCCTTGGAGCACAACAGCCTGCCAAATGGCACAAATGAATTTTATTCTCTCAGTGAATATGAGGGGACTTGGAGCTGCCTCCAAATACTTGGCTCTGAAAGAATTATTCTCCATGCACTGCCCATTTATTATACTTCTATAAGAAACTATGCACCGTCACCTCCACTCTGTAGGATATTTTCGCCGAATGTTTTTGACTTGACACATGGCGGCCAAAGATGCAACTAGACTCTCTCGGGGTCAAATTTCCATATGGGACCCTAACCATGTACGACTACAGGCTTTCACATGTTTTGCTAGCCTCCAAATACTTGGCTCTGAAAGAATTTTTCTCCATGCACTGCCCATTTATTATACTTCTACAAGAAACTATGCACCGTGACCTCCACTCTGTAGGATATTTTCGCCGAATGTTTCCGACTTGGCACATGGCAGCCACAGATGCAACTAGACTCTCTTGGGGTCAAATTTCCATCTCGGACCCTAACCATGTACAACTACAAGCTTTCACATGTTTTGCTAGCATTTTTCTTGCTAGGAACATTCGCATCTTATTGGGATGTATCCACATCCTAAATATCTATGCTCATTTTCTCCATAGAGAGCTTTCTTGGCTTAGGTTGGTGGAGTTAGAACTCACATCTCTCATTCTGGCGGGGGACCTAAATTACACTATTGGGGTTCACGAATTCTAGGGCCGTAATTGTCATGGGGATTCTATGGCAGATTCACTAAAATCCATAATCTGCTTTATATGAGTCCATCAAATATTGCCCCTACTTGGGATAATGGAAGAACGGGGGACTCTTACATCGCAAAAAGACTTGACAGGTTTCTCCTACATGATATGTTAATTGAAAGAGTTGGTATAGTTTCATCTGAAACCATCAGTTGCTATATTTTAGACCATAGGCCCATCATACAACATTAGCGACAACAAGACTTCAGGACAGGGATTCCACTCAAATTCAATAGGATCTAGCTAGAGGATCCTTCCTATGCCAACCTAGATAAAAGTATTTGGCTTTCTGTGTCAAACAAATCCACATATGATATAGAATTGTTATTGGACAAACTAAAGGCTCTCCAACTGGCTACCAAGAAGTGGGAGCGGGAAGGAAAAAGAGAGCTCCGAAAAGAACTTGTTGATATTGAATTGGAGTTGGATTAAATATGCCCATTGATGTCTGCACATATACTCCAACCAGACACTAGATCTCGAATACAACTTCTTAAGAAAAGAAGATCTCAAATACCGCTTATAAAATGATGACTTGAAAGCTAAAGAGCCGAGCCATATGGCTCAAGGAGGGCAACCGCAATAAATTTTTTTTCCATAGATTTGCAAACAACTGCCATAAAAAAACTCAATATGGGATATTTTTGACTTGGACGATGAAAAATGTCAAACAAAAGAGGAAATCAACTGTGTTGCTCTCACATTTTTTAAATCAGCCTTTTGCCATTTACCCTTAGATAGGCTAGGAGATTTATTATGGGGGGTATTGGACTATCCAAAGATGTTCAATGAGGATGATAATAGAGATCTATATAAACCTGTTATAGTTGAAGACATACATGAGGTCCTACACTCTTTCTATGGTGACAAAAGTCCTGGACGTGATGGTCAGACTCTAGAAATATTTACTTATTTCTATGAACTATTCGAGTCTGACCTTGTTAACCTTTTTGAAGAATCTCGAACTCTAGGTACTGTCCACCCTCATCTAAATTCCACTTATATCACCCTCATTCCGAAAAAACATACCCCCCACATTTTCTCTCATTTCCAACCCATATCTCTATGCAATATAGTCTACAAAATCATCTCTAAATCCATTGCTAGCCGTTTGAAGCCCATCTTGTCGAAATTTATCTCTCCATAACAATATGGCTTGCTCAAACATCGCTAAATTCATGATGCTATTGCTACAACACACGAATTTCTACATTCCATCAAGTCAAGGAAACTTGAAGCTCCTATTATGAAGGCTCATCTAAAAAAAGCATTTGATTTTCTGGACTTGGGGTACCTGAGATTGGTCCTCCATAAATCTATAAATCCTCACTTGGCAGATGACGGCCATAGACACAACTTGGAAAAGATGTTCTACTTCATCCCTGTTATTCATACTAGGATTGGATGGGTTATGTTTGCACATATTTGATGTTGTTGCCACAGGCCTCTTTTATCCTCTTAGGATTAGAAGTAATATTTGGATATCTCACAGTTTTTTTGTAGATGACATGCTTATTATGGGGCTTCTTAACAGGTTTGCATGGTTGCATTTATTTCAAACTTTTTATAGACTTGGAAATCCTACGGGTCTTAAAATGAATCAAAACAAATTGGTTATAATGCATGTGTCAAAATTGGCAACTAGGGCCAAACTCCATGTAGGTCATCTTATTTATGGCAGCTGATATTTTTTTTTGGATCCCTCTCATCGAGAGGTGTAGGATTGATCTAAAGATCATCCGATTCCAACAAGTATTTATGAAGATATGAATTTATTTTGATAATGGACAAATTGTCATGTCGGCCAGCAACTTATGTAGGCTTAGAAGCCCAACAATTATGTCTATTCAACCTCTAAGTTTTAGTATAGATAGAAGAGGACATGAAGTCATTTGTCACATACACACTCACTCTTATGATCTAACTTCATCCTGTTTTGGGTTTGATGAAAATGAGAGCTAGAGGGAGTGCCCTAGGGTATACGTTACCCTAGATAGCATGCCCTAGATCTAAATGAAGTCTGGGGAGAATAAGCTCTACATTGCTCAAAAAGCTGGAAAAGCTGGAAAAGGCAGAACTACCGGAAAAGTCGGAATTGCTAGAAAAGCCGAAAAATCCAGAACTACCGAAACTGCCGGAAAAGTTGGAAATGCTAGAAAAGATGGAAATATTGGAAAAGCCAAAAATGCTAGAAAAGCCAGAATTGCCAGAAAATCTGGAAAAGCTGGAAAAGATGGAACTGCTAGAAAATTCAGAACTATCGGAAAAGCCGGAAAAATTGGAACTGCTTAAAAATTTGGAACTACTGGAACTGTTGGGAACAACCGGAACTGCCAGGAAGAGCTACAATTGCCAAAACTTCAAGGAACTTCCGAAACAGTGGGAGCATCTATCTTCAAAGAAGAGCAACATGCAAGGGACAACTAACTAACATTGGGATAGTTGTATGGTACTTAGTAACAAATACACCAACCATGCAATGTTACAACTAGCATGCAAGGGACAACTAGCATGCAACAACAAGCATGCTAAAGACATCAAGCATACTAGGGACAACAAGCAAGCAAGGTGAAACCAACACATAGGTCACGATGGAAACATGGTGCAAGAATGGCACATAATTCACTACATCGATGGGTATGGTCATCATTACTGAAGCGTGATGAGATGCAGTATAGTGATGATGGGTGCAGCATGGTGCAGCGTGGTGAGGTGCACCATGATGATGAAATGTAGCATAACGATAGGTGAAAGAGTCACCTTGGAGAATTAGTTGAAGTAGCATGTCTTCAACTGATCTCATGTATCATCTTCTTAGAGATGATCTTGCTCTTATCTAGATAAGTCAAAGTGTTGGCTTCTATTGTAAACGTACTATCTCTCTCTCTCTCTTTGCTAAACTATTGAAGAACATATAAGAAGAATTGATCAAGGGTTTCCCTACATTGGGGTTTGTTCATGGCTAGCATGACATCTTGTGTCCTCTTGTCTTGGCTTGTCTTCTGTGATTTATGTTTATGTTCTATCTGCATTTTACTTTAATGTTGATGTGATTGCTAATCTAGAAAAGATATGGAGCTAACTGTGAAAATTGAAATAAATTGCTCTAAGCATAGAAAATATCTAAAATTAACATGGTATCAGAGTTGAGGTGAAGACAATGCCCAAGCAAGAGTGAAAGACCAATCACCGAAGACAGTTGGGAAAGGACAAAGGATCATTGGATTCCTCATCCCCCTTCAAATTCACCAAGGGTGAAGTCGAAGCAGAGAATATTATCAGAATGGTGTAGTGGAAGTTTGTGATGGCCTACCTAAAGATCACTTCACTAGGAAGTTTAGATCTAAGGGTGGAAGGAAATGCAGATGCCTTGGTTGCAATAAGTTTGGCCATTATGTGAAAGAGTATCTGAATGGCAGAGACACATCTCTTGATGAATATAACGATCATTCTAGGGACATCTTCAATAATCAAAGGAATGATAGGAAATGCAGGTCATCAAGGAAATGGTCGAATCTTCAAAGAAAGCAAGGAACCCTAGGTATGAAGAATCAAATGTTGTTTCTGATAAGATAAAGAAGCGTTATCTTATATTGGCCCTCTCCTTCAGATTCTTTGGGAACCTGGCTTATTGATTGTAGTGCTTCAAGGCACTTCATCGGATAGATGGGTACACTCTTTAATTTGGTAGAGATGGAAACAATCATGGGATTATACCTGGAGCCAATGCCACCTATCCTGAAAAGGGTGTAGGGAATACTATCCTCAATTGAATAAGGGTAACTCAATTCATTTACAAAATCTCTTTTATGTACCTAATCGTAAGAAGAATTTGGTGTCCATTTCAACAATGGAAGTCAAAGGTTTCGGGGTGGCATTGATCGATGGAAAGGTACGTGTTTGAAAATAGAATTTTCAAAGATGTTTTTGAGTTTAGGGTTGTATCAAGTTGTAGGAAGTCCACTGAGGACCATGTCCATTGACCCAACACCAAAGGTCTATGAGTCAAATGGTGATAGGGATGCCTGAATTCAAAAAGAGCATGAAAGTACATGTCTGAGATATACCAAAGGAAAATATTACAAGGTGACCATTCCCCTCATGTAGCAGGTCCACATGTTTGGAACAAACCGAGGAGTTTGAGATTCATGATTAGGAATCTCATGTATACAGGTGGAAGAAAGCTCTCTATGGCTTGAAGTAAAACTCCCTGGGCATAGTATTAGAGGATTGATAGCTGTCAGATGAAGCTGAGATTCACTAGGAGTGAAACCAATCCAAACCATTCCCTGAAGGTTGTGGATGATAGACCTCTCATACCGGCACCTTATGAGGACGACCTATTTCCGATAGGTGTAGACCCTCTCATTTGCAGAAGTAAGAGGGAGTTGGATTCCGAATGTGGAATGATAAACTACAAGCCTGTGACTACCTCAAGGATATTAACTTTCAGAATTTATATGGTAGTGATGTCGAACCATATTTGGTAAATGCCTCTGAGTTTCATAAACTCATTTGCGTTGATGTTCTTGGTGAACTTCCGTCCTGACATATTGTTTGCAGTTAGCATGGTGAGATCATATTTGGTTGAGCCTCAGTAGGTTGGAGCCAAGAATATTCTGAGATATCTTAGGGGCACAATCTCTCATGGATTGAGATACACTACCGAAATATGAAATTGCATGATTATTCGAATGTTGAGTGGGAAGGCAGTATGGAGCATCACTAGAGCACTTCTTAGTGCTCGTTCTCTTCGGATTCTACTTTGATATCATGGATGAGCAGGAAGCAGAAATCGGTTACGATAAGCACCGCCAAGACTGAATACACAACTATGAGTATGATCTTGTGTGAAGCTGCATGGTTGTAGAAACTCTTAAGTGAGATGTTTGTACACATGATGAATACCACTATGATTCTCTGTGACAACCAGAGGTGAGATTTGATTATTGAGGAATCCTGTATTCGATGATTTCTCGAGCAGATAGACATCAGATAATTCCTTATCTGGGGTATGGTAAGTCGATGAGCGAGGAGGCTCCATCACATTAAGATTGACGTATAGGTTGCAAACATTTTTGGTCAAAGCCTTGGGGAAATGTCAAATCTGTAACTTTATTGAACGACTTGGTGTCATTGAGAGACCTTCTTATAAGTGTCCTGCATGTTGCATGCATTAAGCTCTGGGAGCTCTGGGGGGCTTGGGGTACTTACTGGAGCAACATACGACCATAGGGTGACTCACCCTCCCTTGGTGGTGCGCTATGGAATAGGATGATTCATTCTCTTGTGGGCTAAGATGATTTGTTCTCCGTGATGACTATAGAACAAGATGATTCGTTCTCCTGTGGGCCAGGATGATTCGTTTTCTGTGGCGATTATGGAACATGATGATCCATTCTCCTGTGGGTGAGGATGATTCGTTCTCCTGTGGGCCAAGATGATTCGTTCTCCGTGGCGACTGTGGAACAGGATGATTCGTTCTCCATGGCGACTGTGGAACATGATGATTCATTCTCTTGTGGGCTAGGATGATTCGTTCTCCATGGCATCCACTGACAGGATGATTCTTTCTCCTGTGGACAGGATGATTCGTTCTCTTGTCGAGGCATCCTACCCATGCAGTATGGGACTCATGGGAAGTACCTCTCATCAGATCAATGAGAAGGCAAATGAGGATAGGGACCATAGTAGTTCTATCGATCGGGGCATCGTTGTATCTATCATACTCCCTATGCTAGGATGACCTCCATTGATCTGGATCAATGAAACTAATCTGTGATCAGTATGAGTGGTTTGAGACACTCTCTTGTGATATTGATTTGGGATGAATGAAACTGATCTCGGATTAGTATGAGTGGTTTGAGACACTCTCTTGTGATATTGATCTGGGATCAATAAAACTGACTTCGGGTTAGTAAGGGTGATGTGACACACTCTCTTCAGACGAAATTGACTTCGAGTCAGTAGAGAATGGTATGAGACATTCTTGATCAATTCTTCTTCTTCATGGTTCGGCAGAGCAGAGCTCAGCAGAACACAGCTCAATAGATTAGAGCAAAGTAGAGCAGTGCAGGGCACTGATGGCAGAGATAGTACAGTCGGACATATGGATAAGTGGATGGAGTTCTCTCTAGTTGAGAGGGAGTGTTAAAATTGGCAACTAGGGCCAAACTCCATGTAGGTCATCTTATTTATGGCAATTGATATTTTTCTTGGATCCCTCTCATCGAGAGGTGTAGAATTTATCTAAAGATCACTCGATTCTGATAAGTATTTATGAAGATATGAATTTATTTTGACTATGAACAAATTGTCAAGTCAACCAACAATTTATGTAGGCTTAGAAGCCCAAGAGTCATGTCTATTCAACCTCTACATTTTAGTATAAATAGAAGAGGACTTGAAGTAATTTGTCGCACACACACTCACTCTTGTGACTTACTTCATCCTGTTTTGGGTTTGATGAAGATGAGAGCTAGAGGGAGTGCCCTAAGGTATACATTGCCCTAGATAACATGCCCTAGATCTAAATGCAGTCATGGGAGAATAAGCTCTACGTTGCTCAAAAATCTAGAAAAGCCGGAAAAGCCAAAAAAGCTAGAAATGTCGGAAAAGCCAGAACTACCAGAACTACCAGAAAAGCCAAAAAAGCCTGAACTGCCAGAACTACCGGAAGAGACGGAATTGCCAAAAAAGCCGGAATAGCTAGAAAACCCTGAATTGCCGAAAAAGATGGAAATGCCAGAAAAGCCTGAATTGCCGGAAAAGCTGGAAATGCCAAAAAAGCCGAAAAATACAGAAAAGACGGAACTGCTAGAAAAGCTGGAAAAGCCGGAAAAGCCAGAACTCACGGAAAAGTCGAAACTGCTGGAAAATCCGAAAAAGCCGAAATTGCTGAAAAAGGTGAAACTACCGAAAAGAGCTAGAACTGTCGGAACAGCCAGAGCATCTGTCTTTGAAGGAGAGAAGCATCCAAAGGACAACTAACTAACATTGGGATAGTTGTATGGTACTTAGCAAGAAATACACCAAGCATGCAATGTTACAACTAGCATGCAAGGGACAACTAGCATGTAACAACAAGCATGCTAAGGAGAACAAGAAAGCAAGGGACAACAAGCAAGTAAGGTGCAACCAACCCATAGGTCGAGATGGAAACATGGTGCAACAATGGCACATAATGTAGTACATCGATGGGTACAGTCATGATTAATGAAGCGTGATGAGATGCAACATAGTGATGATGGGTGTAACATGGTGGAGTGTGGTGAGGTGTAGCATGATGACGAAATGCAACACAACGATAGGTGAAGGAGTCACCTTGGAGAATCAGGTGAAGCAGCATGTCTTCAACTGATCTCATGTATCATCTTCTTAGAGATGATCTATGCTCTTATCTACATAAATCAAAGTGTTGACTTCTGTTGTAAACGTACTATCTCTCTCTCTCTCTTTGTTGAAATATTGAAGAACATATAAGAAGTATTCATTAAGGTTTCCCCACATTGGGGTTTGTCCCTGGCTAATGCCACAGCTTGTGTCCTCTTGTCTTTGCTTGTCTTCTGCGATTTATTTTTATGTTCTATTTGTAGTTTACTTTAATGCTGATGTGATTGCTAATCTGGAAAAGATATGGAGCTAACTTTGAAAATTGAAATAAATTGCTCTATGCATAGAACATATCTAAAATTAAAAGTATGCAATGGAGATTTCTGAGACCACTGCATATATTGCTAACTTATTTGGTATTTCCTCTGAATGCATTTCTTATGGCTTAAAATATTTTGGCTTTCATTTAAAACCGTGCAAGTACAAGATTATGGACTGGCAATGGCTAGTCGATAGATACTTCTTGAAAATCTCTGGATGGGAAAACAAATGCCTTTCAATGGGAGGGTGTTTTACACTGGTCCAAGTTGTGATAATGCAACTCAGCATCTATTGAGCGCATTTATTCAAACTGCACATTGCCATCATGAAAAAACTAGAATTCCATATGGTCCGACATGAAACAAAGAAAAAAATACCACCTCTCAAAGTTGCACCATATTATTCTACTGAATAGTATGGATGGATGGGGCATCGTGGACCTTCGAAGATTTGGGCATGCTCTCCTCCTAAAATCCATATGGTGTGCAATATTTAGAAATGGTATGTGGAGTCAAGTAATAAAAAAAAAATACTTGAAGAATATGGACTTCAAGTTACAAATTTTAATGGAAGGCTACTCTGTGTGGTCGATAACAAGTGGAGAAGAAGGGTCCTAAAATCCAGATGGCGTGTGATATTTGGAAATTGTATGTGGACTTCAAATTTTAGTTGGGATTAGGCCACATTGGAAAATCTCCTTGCTCTACTATATGGTACAGTTTCTCTAAGATTGAGAATACTTTTCATGATATGCTTGTTTGGAAACTTGGCACTGGGGGGTCATATTATTATCAGTTGTGACCACATTCAGGATCTGATGGACATGGACCCCTTCCCAACCTGGATCATCAAAAGATTAAATTGAAACGAGGCCCTCTTCTGGCACCAACTCATATCTGTCTTGGAAAATGACTTTCGTGTTTGGGAAAATGCAACTGAGATAAATCGTATAGGCATTGAAGCTTCTATTTAGGAGCACATGTGCATTCAAATGAGATTGGCATGTATATATCGTGATGGGGCATGTGACTAGATTACCTCGAGTGGTAAATTGGCTGAAAAAAATATTGTGGTTGCTGATGCCCACTACCAACTTTGCTATATGCAAACAAACCACCCGGGGATTGATGTTTTACTAAATTTTGGAGCCCACACCTCCCCATAAAAAACTCCATTTTTATGTGGCTTGTATGGAAGAACAAGAACTTGACCTCGGATAACCTTGAAAAGAGGAATTGGTCTGGCCCTAATTACTGTGTTTTAAGTGAAAATGCTGTTGAAGACAACATACATCTCTTTAGAACATGCACTAAAGCCCCCCTAATATGGAATCTTTTGGAACACAAAATTGGTCACTTGAGGCCAAACCTTGGAGATTTGGAGACCTTGTTGATTTGGTGGAGCAACCAAAATGGCCAACATAGACTCATCCCTGCTATCTTCATTTGGGAAATATGGAAATCAACATTATTTTCAATAGCTACATAGAGCTGGGGTCGGAAGCCCTCATGAAATTCTCTAACAAGATTGAAGTTGTATTACAAAATGTTCCAAAACAAAAGCCCTCCCCAACACAAAAGTTTTTCGAGATTGAATATCAAGCTCGCTATTTGGATGGGGCCACTCAAGACCCCAAATGTGGATGTGGTCTCATCATCTATATGCACGGTAACTTATCATACCGTACATGGAGAGTTGGCTTTGGAACCAACACAGCGGCAGAAGCTATGGCAATGTGGGAGCTATTATGATTCACTAAATTTCTAGACATACAAAACATCCATGTTTTAGGTGACTCCAAGGTTGTTACTGATTATGTGGGCGGAAAACCTAATATCCATAAATCCTCACTTCAGGGCTAGATCAAGCTAATTTGGAGCTCCCTTAATCAACCCTCCATTCAGCACATAAACAGCTACCTTAATCAACCCTCCATTCAGCACATAAGCAGAAATCTAAATTCTGAAACTTGGAATGCTAGAGGTGCTTGATGGATTACATGTGAACGTTAAAATGGGCGGACAAATTATCAAAACTTGGAGTGCCCTAGGTGCTTAATGAATTACATGTGACATTAAAATGTAGGAAAACTAGCACTATGTTGGGGTGTATCCGATTCATGGATAACATGTTTTAGTTGGATACATGCTGCACGTTAATTTTGCTTTTTGAATCTATGAAGAATGAAACAGGTCTATCTATCATATTGTATCTTTTTGAAGGCCTTTTTAGAAAAAACATCTGAACAGTTCAGTATTTTTTTGAATGGTAGATAGACTGGTTCCTATTCAGTAACTATATTTGAAGATATATGATGAAATACTTTCGTAAATAAATATATAAGCTTTTTTTCCTTAAAAAAAATAAAAATCTGAAAATAGTGCTATGTGCTGCACCTGACTTATCACTGCCTGGTTGGCCATGCTGAATCTGGTGATTAATAGGATTCACAGTTTCTGTTTTATCAACATCGTTTTTTCTTCCTAATTGACGCGCTTCAGCATTAGCGGCTCTAATGCTACCTACAGCACGGGCAGCTACCTTTATGCGTTGCTTTACTCTCACTGGTACTATTGTGTAATCAGCATTACAAATCGAGTCGGGCAAACCTGCAGGGACCAAGAGCATATTAAAGAGCTGGATCAGTGAATGTTGATCTAAGTATTTCTGGGGTCATAAGTCAGAAATAAAAAATAAAAAAAAGGTGGTAAAATTAATACATATGGAGAGGTTGATAATGCAAAATACTTCACCTGTATAAACAAGATCATTTATAATATATAGGGGTTGATAATTTTCTACACAACTATAGCAACAAATTTTATGTCTTTGCTTTTTAATATTCTTCAGAGCCTTACTTAATTATCATTATTCTTCTTGTTCTAATGATCATAAATAACTGTAAGTAGAATGGTGGCAGTAACGCAGTAACCCATATCCACAACATGACAGATCGCTGCCATCCAAGGGCAGGCTTTAAGGGTAAAATAATCCCATTCATTATTTTCTATTTTAAATTAAGAGAAGATTAATCTAATGCTCTTCTATGAACACCTAGAATATTTAAATTCTTTTCAAGTCAAAATTAATCTTATGCCCTTCTATGAATATCTGGATTTTTCACAATTGCTAAAATTTTGAGCATGCATACCTATATTGGAAGACATCAATGAAGGTGAAGCATTGCTAACGGTGGCAGCCAGCATTGCTGGAGAAACTTACAATGCTTGATCCTTCTGCTGTTGCCCAATGAGCGGGGGAACTTCGAATCCCTGATCCCTATTGCCCACGCTAATGAGAAGGGCTAACTCTCCTGCGGCCTTCCACGCTATATACTTAATGTTCTCCGCTGTTTCTGAACGAGAACAGCCTTCTAGTATCTTTTTGATGCGATCAGAGTAATCTGGAAAGTTCAAATGATTAGCACGTGAGTCTCCCCTCAGGTGCAATACAATGCAATGGCAGCCATTTCTGCTGTCCGAAACGTTCCCAGATGGATCCGGTTTTTCTTTCCGTCAGGATTGTTTTTATTATAGACCCGCGCTTTCCACTTACTACCAATACGCGTCACACCTGTGCATTTCCTTAATCCTCCTCCCATAATGTTGGCATTAGGGCATCCAACGCTAATACGAGCCTCTATCTGGCAGATCCCGCCACAATTAACATCCACGGGGTTTCCTCGTTCTTCAGTGTTTGTGCGTTCAATATACGAACCTCTGTTAGTACCACTATGCGGCATATCTCCACCAGCAGAGTTCAAAACTCTATGCGGCATATCTCCGAAGTGAGGTTCGAAGCTCTGGGCTCGTTAGGAAGGAACCTAGAGCGTATAAAACCGATGAAACAGAAAAACCTAGAAAACGGACAACAGGGTATCCGGAGGCGAGGTGAAAAATTTGGACAGTTCAAGATTCACAAGAATACGTGGATCGATTGTTTCGCACGATGTCATTTTCCGATTTTGAAGGGTCAAAGATCAATATAAATATGTCATTTACGAGGTGCATTGAGAAAAAGGAATTTAATTTTTGAGTCCCGATAGGGAGGTTTAGAGGTTAACTTCAACTCGTCATGGATTAACAGATTTGACTGTTGGGCTTGGTTGGACCTAGGAAGTAATGTAAATGTTTCCAGTTCATCATTTTTAATTAATGATTAGGGAAGTAGTAATTTTTTTTATTAATAAATAATTAATTTTTATAATCATCTTTTGGCTTTTCATTTACTAGATTTAAAAGATTAATCTCTAATTTAAAAATAAGTTGTTATAAAAATTATTAAATTGAAAAATATTATAAAGTTTTTATTTAAATTTTATAATAATTATAAAATAATTAATTAGAGTAATAATTATATTATTAATAAAAAATAATAGGTGTTTATTTTAGAATAGGGTTTTTAGAATATTAATTTAATTATTAATGGCTATTATTTTAAATGTGAATATTTTATTTTAATTAAATTAATTAATTATAAATATGTGGCGTGAATACTAGTTATAGTTTTTTTAGGTATGTAGTATTACTAAGTCATGATAATTGTCCATGTTATTGTAATAAAGAATGTTTACAAATTATATATTTTATAGTAAAGTGGGCTTCTAGATAAAATTTTGATATTTATTTTAAATGTAACTATGTCATTTCTGTGCTTTTAATTAAATAGATTTGTTTCAAAAAAATGTCATGTGAATCTCACTTATGTTATTTTTGGGGTGTGACATTAATAAGCCATGGCATTGGTTCATGGTATTATAACAAAGATTATCAAAAAATTAAAGATTTACATGGTAAAATGTTGATCAAGCCCAATTGTTAAGAATAATAATAATTTAAAATAAAATAATGATTTAGTTAATTTTTATTTTATTTTTGACAATGTGAAATATATCTTGAGAAAAATGTTTTGATTCTTATCAAATTTATCAAATTCTACGAGTATGTATAAAGATATTTGAAGATATGAAAAACTTTATTTAAAAAAAACTAATTGTTAACAGAAAAATAAAAGTGATTGGACGTGAAGATTTACTAATTACATTTTATTATTTATAATTGAAGAACCATTAATAGTTTTTATTAATAAGATACAACAAATTATAATTATTGTTGCTATTTATAAATGTAAATTATTTTTTATTTTTACTAATAGAATTAGGAGTACTCTTTAAGTGCTATTTTTCTGAGTTTCTCATATTTCTGGCCAAAATCTCGCAAAAACAATTGTGGCCAAATCTTGATTTGTGTTGCTTCAACTCGTTTTTTGACTTCATATATGTATTCATCATCCCCAAAAACCCTCAAGGAAATTCAATTGTGAAGAGTTGACCTATCAAACTTGATACCGGATCTAGACAAATTACACTGGAGAATAAGCGATTTTTTTTTCCAAAAAAATTCCCTTAAACACTAACCAATAAAATTAATTATAATTAAAAAACCATAAATATAAAATAATTTAAACTCAACCTTAGTATATTATGGGTTACCTTAATTTCTCTAGTTCCCGTTGCCAAATACTTCCATAACTAAAAAGTAGTGGGCCAATTTTCTAAATTCATTGAAATTACAAGATTGATGATAAACCCTCCACAATAAAAAATACCCTAAAATTTTTTCATAGTGTTAAATCCATATATACAGTCAAAAACTAATTAAATAATACAAATTAAAATTTCACCTTAAATTTTAACACCAAATTTCGAAAAATTCCAAAAAAATTTAAAAACAAATTATTAGAAACATTATTTAATTTAAAAAGTATTATAAAAAAAATATTCCAGTCAAAGATCACTATAAAAGGTAGAACAGTGACACTAAATACCATCATGGACCGTGAGGGAGTTGTCTATAATGCGACTTTTTGGAGATTCCGGTGACAGAATCAGACAGAAGAAATTGAGGTTAAATCTTGATTTTTGTAGTTAAAATGGTTTTTTAATTGCATATTTGGATTCAGCACCCTGAAAAAACCCTGGGACGCTTTGATTGTGCAGAAACTAGCTATCAAACTTGTGATTCCAATAAATTGATGCCGGATTTTGACCAGAAAAACCCACCGGAAAAGCTTCCAAAAAATTGCATTATAGACAACTGATCAAAGCCTCGAAGTTATGGATATGGAGTATATCATTTACGACTCGCCATTGAGAAGAGGATTTTAATGTTTGAGTGCCGATAGGGAATTTTAAAGGTTAACTTCAACTCAGGCATGGATTAGTAGAGTTAAATGATGCGTTTACTTGGATCTATGAAGTAATGTAAATGCTTCTCTATGAAGTAATGTAAATGTTTCTGTTTCATTTTTTCTAACTAAGGATTTATTAATATTTTTTTATTAATAATAATTAATATTATAATATAATTTTTTAGGTTTGTGATTATTTATTTAGTGGTAGTAAATTTTATTTAAAAATAAAGTTATTTAAAAAAAATTATTAAATTTAGAAAATATTTTTTACGGTTTTTATATTAATTTTTTTTTTTTTTTTTTTTTTGTAAATTTGACTAATTCTATTATAATACAAAAAGAGTACAGAGGATTACATTTGCCGCCATGGGTCGGCAACCTGAACAAGATGACATTGAAACTGAGACTGTGCTCGACGAGCTATCCGCTGACCCCAGACAAGAGCTATAACAGTGTTCAAAAATGCAAAAAGCTGACCCATCCTCTCCCTGCTGTCGCAAAGGAGGAGTTTACAGACTCTTACGATTCTGTTCAGATGCATAACTTCACTGAAATTACAGAACAAGACAGAACCATTAGAGACGCTATTCGACATAACCATTACAGATGCTAAGGCTAGAAGCCAGGATAGAATGAAACATAACAGACTCTGAAACAGAATAGGACATAGACAAAACTAACTCACGCCATCGACCCGCTGCCATGCCCCCGAACGTCCAAGCGGCAAGCTTAGGTGTAAGGGCTGGGTGTCTCCTCCACTGAAGGCGGGATGAATTTGCCATCTGGTTCCTCCACCACTGGGCAGCCAGGGAATTCTGAAGCGCTGGAGTCAGAATGAGATGCGGTACCTCCACCGCTTGGGCCAGCGTTGTCCCTCGCCATTTCACCCTCGGCCTCCACAAGCTGAGATTGCTGCCCCCGAGCAGGCGATGGTGGACGAGGAGCTGCTGGGACGCCCGGCCAATCATGGTGCTCGCATTTTTCAATGCGCACAGAGACAAAGTAGACGGCATTGTCCAAAATGCAAGTGTGTCTGAACCGGGTGGATGAATGCCCTCCGAACGGGCATGCCAAAGAACGCCCTCTGTCGCGCCCTATTTCGCGCTCTACTGACTGTGGCGGGCGATTACCTTCCGATGATTCTGAAGAATGAGGTTCAGAGGCCAAAGATCTGGCTCTGCTTTGCGAGCCACCCCTCTTACAGGCACCCCTCTGTCGTTCTCTCGGCATGTTGCATACACCGCTACAACAAGATTGCACTGGGGTCGCCGCGAAATAGAACCAGCACCATAATTAGACCAGGACCGAATTCGAGCCAGCAAAGGAATCGTGCCGGGACAGAAAACGAACCAGGCCCAACCAACGAACCAGGCCCAACAAGCTAACCAGAATATTAACCAGGCCAAACAAGCCAGCTAGGCCCTGCAATCTAAGCTGGAAGCCGAAGCATTCAGGGACACTGTGATAGTTAATCTCTAGCCCACATTGTCCCACAGATCTACCAGACCACGACGGAAATTGACTAACACTCCCAAGATGAAGCCTGGTTGCAGAGAACCAGAGCTTCTCTCTTCTGCAAAATGATCCTCTCTCCACATCGAACCAGACCCTCTGCCTATCAACCCGGCATCTGCGATGGAGGAGCTGCATTTAAGGCTGGCCGGACGGCTTCGGGAGCCTTCGGCCCAAGTGGCATGAGGCGACGGCCACTTGGCATTGAATGCCGCCGTCCTCTCCCATAAATAGCTATCTGTCACCCGCATCCGGGAGTAGGAGGTCTTGAGTTGCCAGAGACAGGCAAACCTGTTGAAGTTGGTAGTCTGTAGTGTCTTTGAGCTTACCTGAGTAGGAGGGGCCATTCAGATCAACTCCTTGATTGGCTAAGTGATCAGCAACCTTGTTGGCTGCTCTTTTTACATGCTGGAAGGTGATGCTGTTGGGGCCTCTGAGCCTAGCTTCCAGTGATTCTAGTCTGCTGAGCAGTCTCCAGCTGGAGGCTACTTTGGTTGCAGGAGTTCCCGATTGTATTCTGATGGCTGCGTTGATCAAAATCTGGGAGTCTCCCTCTACGATAAGCGGATAAAAACTGTGTTGTTCTGCTATGCCCAAACCTGTCCAGAGTCCTTCCAGTTCAGCTGCATTGTTGGTGTCGTGTCCTATCGATCCAAAGAAGATATGCTGAATGTTCCCTTTGTCATTACGAATGACTCCACCAAATCCTGCTGGCCCTGGATTCCCCTTTGCTGCTCCGTCGAAATTTAGCTTGAAGGCATCCGAGGTCGGGGGGGACCAGTGAGTGGGGGAGACAGACTTGAGAGATGTCTGAGTGGGGGTAAGGGAGAGACAGGAAACATGAATATCCCAAGACTTCCATACGCTTATCTCGTGGGGGGATGACGGCCAATCTGAATCCTGCCAGGTCCTGAGCATAAGGGTCTCTTGATTGCTTTGCTTGAAAAGAGTCCATAGGATGTCTGGGGGGCGCTTTTTATTGTTGAAAACTCTGTTGTTTCTTTCCTTCCAGATGGTCCAATAGAGAAAGCCGGGGATAAGAGTCCAGAGAGTGTTCAGTAGGGGACTTTGATATGGCATCTTGGGCCAGGTTCTCAAGAGATTAGCTATATCTTCTTGACGATTGCCTGATCTTTGGGTGCATCTATCGATATGATTCCAAAGAAACCTGGCAAGGGGGCAATTTTCCATCAGATGAAGGATGGTTTCTGTGTTTAGAGAACAGTTTGGGCATTGAGAGGGACCTATGAAACCTCTGCGTTGCAGATTATCCCAGGTAAGTATTCGTTTTTTGCTCAGAAGCCATAAGAAAGTAGAGACTTTAGGCCATATAGGAGATTGCCAGATGTTGCCCCATAACTGATCTTTGTCGATGGTGTTTGGAGCATATCGGAGATTATAAGCTTCTTTTGTTGTGAAGACCCCTTTGATCGTGTGTCCCCATCTTAATCTATCCTGTTTATTTGACTTTTTGATCTTCCTCAGTTTTAGCTCCTGTTCAATATCCTCATAAGATTCGCCCTGCCAGTTCTCCTGCCAGGTGTGCGCTGGTTTCCATTGTTGAAAATCTGTGCCTTCAGTTGGCTGCCAAAACTAGGTGATGCTTTCAAGGTTGTTGCGTTGCATGTGATTTTGCCATAGCGGTTTTTGAAAGATTGAAGCAAGCGGTGGGAGTTGCTGCCAGGAGTCCTGCCAGAACCGTGCTGAATTCCCTGATCGAATTTCCCAGAAGTTGTTTTCTTGAATGAATGTGCTGTGAAGTCTAGCAGCATTCCAGATCAGTGATCCTGAGCTGCTAGGATTGAATCTTATTAGATCATCCCAGTTACTTCCTGAGGCATATTTGGCTTGCCAGAGCTTCGCCCATGGGATGTGTGGTTTAACAAGCCAGTTCCACCAAACCTTGGCGCCCATAGTATTGTTGTTGTGCAGTGGGTCCCTTAGTCCTAGACCTCCTTTGGACTTTTGCTGGCAGACCTCTGACCATTTTACTAAGGCCCATTTTTTATTTAGACCCGCTGATCCCCATAGAAAGTTTCGTTGTAGATTGCGAATGCCTTTCAGGACCCATTTCGGAGCAGCAAGAATGGAGAATAGATACAGAGGCATGGTTTCTAGCACAGATTTTATTAGGATCAAACGACTGGCTGTATTGAGAGACCTAAACGTCCAGGAAGAGAGTCTTGCTTCGAGCTTGTCCAGGAGCGATTTCCACGAAGTTTGATTAAGAGCTGAGAGCATGAGAGGGGCACCAAGATACTTGGAGGGAAGCGCGGCTGTAGAGAAGCCGAGGATGCGAGTTATGTTTCTCTGAGTTGAAGGAGGCGTGTTGAAGAAAAAGAGCTGAGATTTAGAAGCATTTATGGATGTGCCAGAGGCATCTGAGAATAGATCAAGAAGAGCTTTGTAGGATTTGGCTTCAGCAGAGGAGGGGTGGCCAAAAAGCATTGTGTCGTCTACAAATTGTTGATGCGAGGAAGGTGGTAGACCATGAAGTGCAATACCTTTGATGGTTTTAGAGGCTACAGCATGATGAATTAGGCGACTAAGACCTTCCGCCATAAGGACAAAAAGGAAAGGGGAAAGGGGATCCCCTTGCCTTATACCTCTCGAAGGTTTGAAAGGCTTTGAGGGAGAGCCATTGAGAAGGATGGAGAAGCTGGGCGAGGAAATGAGGTTCATTATCCAGCGAGTCCAAGTGGGACAAAAGCCAAAGGCAATAAGCATATGCTGAATGTATTCCCAGCTGAGTTTATCAAAAGCTTTTGAGAGATCAAGCTTCATGATCATACCTGGCTTTCTGAGGATCTTCAGGGAGTGGATGACCTCATTGGATAGGATGATGCCGTCCATGATTTGGCGTCCTTCGACATATCCTGTTTGCTCTGGAAGAATAAGCAGAGGCAGGAGGGGTTTGAGTCTGTTGGCGATGACTTTGGAAATGAGCTTGTATATGACATTGCATAGGGCAATGGGTCGAAATTTATCAGGCGTGTGAGCTTCCTCCCCTTTGGGAACGAGCGCTATGAAGGTGGAGTTCAAGGAGGGGAGGAGCCAGTGCATGGTGTGAGATTCCTCTACCAGATCCCAGACTTCGCTGCTTATTAGATCCCAAAATTCATGAAAAAAGTTAGCTGTAAAGCCATCCGGGCCAGGAGCCTTACCATCTTTGAGCTGCGCCATTGCGTCCTCTACCTCTTGCTTGGAGACCGGTTGAAGAAGGCTTTTATTGTGATCTTCTGTGATGAGCTTGGGAATATGCCTTGTGATCTGTAAAATGGCCTCCGTTCTGCTTCTTGTAGGCTCTTTGAGAATGTCTTGAAAGTGATCTCTAAGCTCTGTTTCCATGTCTTCATGCCTTTCAAGTTTTTCCCCCTGGCTGTTATTGATGAAGGCAATATTATTGTTCATTCTTCGCTGGATGGTGGTGCGATGGAAGAATTTGGTATTTTTTTCCCCTTCCTTAAGCCATTTTACTCTGGACTTTTGACGCCAAAGTATTTCCTCTTGCGATCTTCTTGCCTCTAGGGCTGTCCAAAGGTTTTGTTCTTTGTGGGCTAGTTCTTCTGTTCTGCCTTCTGTGATGATGATTTGTTGGAGAGCATTCATATCCTGTTCTAAATTTTTCCTGGACTCCGTGATGTTTCCAAAATGGTTTTTGTTCCAGGCCTTCAGCACTTGCTTGAGATGCCTTAGTTTTTGTTGAAATTTGTACATTTTGGCTCCTGCTGGAGGGGCGAAAGTTTTCCATGCGGTCTGGACTGTTTCCTTGAAGTTTGGGTGACTAGACCAGAAAGCTTCGTAGCGAAAAGGTCTATTGCATTGTTTCCCGGGTCTGGTCCATTGCAGCATGATGGGCTAGTGATCCGATCCCCCTTGAGTCAGGATGGAGGCTTGAAAGTCTCCTCCCAGATGTATGGCATTGTCTGAGAGCAGAAATCGGTCAAGACGAGAGGCAATGTGGTGTATCCCTCTGCGCTTATTCATCCAGGTGAAGGTGTTGTTTGAAGTTTGCACATCGATGAGTAGATTAGTGCTGATGAACTCCCTGAAGCTGGTGCTGTCGTCTTCCAGTTTCCTGCGTCCTCCTGTTTTTTCTTCCAGGTGTGTGATAATGTTGTAATCGCCTCCACTGATCCAAAGTGGATAGCGCCTAGAGGAGTTCAAGCTTGTTAGCGCCTCCAACGCTTTTATTTTGAGTTGCGTATCTTGAGGAAAGTATGTATTGGTTAGATGGCCATGAATATCTGTTCCAATAAGATGGAATGTAACTTGAATGAAATGCCGGGTTGCCTGGAAGTCTTGCATCTGTAGGATCTGCGGATTCCAAGCTATGGATATTCCGCCTGATGCTCCCATCGCATCTATAGAAATGGATTGGCTTCCACTCCAAGTCTTGCTGAAGAGCTGCTCTATGGCAGTGATGGTGCTCTTAGTTTCTTGGAGAAAGATTACTGCTGGTTTTTCAGACTGTATCATGCTTCTTAACATTCTGTGTTTTGCGGAGCTATTGAGCCCTCTCATATTCCAGGAGATGAGCTTCATGAGGAACTGTGTGGTTGGGCCTTGTAGAACCTTGTCAATTTCGGGAATCTCCCCGATTCCATTAATTGTTCACCTATGATGATGGTTCGCTGCAACTCTGTTTTGCGTCCCCGTTTCTTCGTTTCTTTTAAGATTTTTTTTCCATCCCAGGGGCTGCCTGCCTGAACTCCTAGGCATTTTTTGTGCTGAGCTTTGTTTAATACTCCCTCCAATCTGTCTATGTCCCCAGGGTGTATGGTAGTGTAGGCTTTCTTCTTGCATGCCTCCTCTAATTTGAGGATGTCCAACCCATCCAGACTTACAGTTTCTATATCTTCCTCCATGTTGATGGGAACATTCAGGTGATCTGCCATTGTTTCTTCATGTAGACTGAGAGCTAGAGCAGCGTCTAGATCCATATCTGAGATCTGTGGATCTTTTTCTGTCATTGGCATTTTTTGCTTCGACTTTAGAGGAGCTCCTATTATCTCTGAGGCCGATGGGTGCAGTGGATTTTTATGGATTGTAGCATCATGTATGGGGGGCGGAGAGGCATGAGAATTTTTTTGGAGCTGAGGATCAAAGGAGTCCTCAGGAGTGAGGATCTGGAATCTGTTCGAGGTGTCGAGTTTCGAGTGGCTAGAGGAGGGATCTTTCTGGGATTTTGGAGAGGAGGGAGCAGCATTTGTCTTCTTGGCATGTCTTCAGCGCTAGGGTATTTTGACAAACCCTTCAGAATCTTGGACAGGCTCCTTTGCTATGGGCTGGCCTTGGACATTCTGAGGACATTCCCTAAACAGATGCCCATGTAGATGGCATTTTCGACAGCGAAAAGGAATATGTTCATAATCAAGAGGTTGAATCCACTCATAATCATCGTGATAGAGGCTTACCGATTCCGCTAGGGTCTTTTTGAGTTGCAGCTGGACGCAGATCCTTGCATAGGATGTAGATCCTCGCCTTTTTGTTTCCTTAGCAACCTTGAGGAAAGTTCCAATGCTATTGCCGATATCTTGTAGAGTTTCTTCTCTCCAGTATTCCGTAGGTAAAGAGTACATGCGGATCCAGACCGGCACCTGACTGAGGTCTTCCGTGTCTGGATTGAATCTAGGTTTCCAGTCCCGTAAGAAGAGACCCGCAGAGTTGAAGAAATAGGGGCCACCTTCAAATACTCTTGTTTTGTCCTCTAAGCAGGTGAATATTACCGTAAAGAAGCCTTTAGGGCCCATAAGCACAGAGACGTGCCCTTTAGGCTTCCATTTGGAGGCAATCCAACCATACATGGCTTTTTCTGTTGGCCAGAAGCCCAGAAATTTTCCGATGAGCGCATGATCTGACATATATTGTATCTCGCCATTGATTCGTTGGCTTGGTAGCTCCACTCGAATTCTTTTTGGCGCTTTGGGGATGCATGTTGTTGATCTTGTCCTTGTTTGTGACGCTTTAGGACTCTCTGGCATTTCTTCATCGGTCTGTGCAATCTGATCTAGATTTTGTGGCTGTTCAGAGTTCTGTCCCGACTCAGAGAACGGATTCGTAGAGGCCTGTGTCTTTTCTGGTGCGCCGTCTGCTGGGATGTGGATGCGCGTAGGAGGGGAAGGCTGGGTACCCGCCCCTCCCATTTGGGAGGACATATCGTGATGTTCAGTCAGGAGCTGTCAGGTTTACTGATAACGGTCCTGCAGTGAGCGCCGCGCTGTATGCCGCCTGTGAGCAAGGAGCAGGTCTGCGCATTGGCAGCGAGTTGCAGAGCGCTGCTAGGGTTTTTTTCTAAAATCTGAAATATTGTATTTATTACTTGAAGAGTGAATGTATTAATATATTTTTAATTGTTCATTTATATGATTATTTAAGTTTTGTTTTTTTGTTTGGCTGACATGAGCCAAAAATATTTTTGTTATTTTTTTGAGGACGTGACATCCTTACACATGTCTCTCATACTCGATTGTAGAATGAACCTCTCAGCTCAATAATAATAAAAAACACAAAAAATACACATATAATTGATGTAAAATATGACTTTTGGTTATACTAAGTGAGTTGATATAAGATATGACTACTTGTTATACTACATTGACTTGTAAACAAAATCCACTCACTAAAATATTTCTGAAACTATAACTTCAATAATCCACTAAAAGAGTATATACCAACCCTTAGATTTAGGGAAGTGCAAAATCTAAAAATTCACCTATACTTCCACAATGCATTACTAAAACTATAGTTCTAGAAAGATGAGATATCCATAAAACATGAAAAAGATAGTTAAATGATAACTGAATCATGTACACTAATCCAAAATAATGTGACGACTATATCGGTTCTAGGTTTATCTAGTCATCCCATATGAATAAGTTTCAAATCACACCTTCAATGCACACCGTTGGAATTGACTCAGAATATATAATATCTATGTTGTATTGAATTTTGGGATGTAAAATAATAATAATTAATAATAATTTATTAATTAATATAAATATTTGTGATTGTTTAAGTTAATAAGTATTGTATAATGTTTATATTTATTAATTTATCCCTATTTTTAATTATTTTTAGAAATTTTTATGTAATTGAATTGTAATTCCTAATAGTTTTATAAGATTAAAATAGTCTTTTTATTTTTTTTAATAATAATGGTTATTAAATATAAAAGACATTTCATTCTCAATAGCTTTTGCATATTTTAAAGCCTTGTTGAAAATAAAAATACTTTGTGTATATAAAAAAATTAAATTATATTTCAAATTTAAAAAATTTAAATTATAAATTTATTCAGTATTTTAATCTGTTATTTATTTACATGGAGTTTTGTTTTTTGTTAACAATATAATATTCAAATTCACTGATAAATCAAATAAAAATCCATCCTATAAAAAAATTGCAACTTATATAACTAATTTACATTCAATGCAATATCAATACAAGAGCTGCATGCAGCAAAAATGTTCCCCCAAATTTACAAATTGTTTGAGTTAAAATAAAAATCAAATTTTAAAATAATTAGTAAGAAAAGTTAGATTTTATTTCATTTAATTTACTATTTGTATATCATAACCAGTGGAGTTAGATTTTATTTCATATATAGTTATAAAATTGATTTTTTAAAGTCAATAAATTGTTTCTCAACTCTAAATTGCTTAGCTCCAACTATAATTCTTTTATTAAAAAAATAGCTTTTTTTATTAAAAAAAATTGAATGTGTATATTAAAATAAGTTAAAAATCTCAAATGTTTATTAACTTCAAAATTATTTACATTATATATTTCAATGATTTTTTAAATAATAAATTAATGAATGAAAATTGATTGGTTTTTCTTTAATTTAATAAAAATGTCATTAAAATTTATAAAAATTGATTGGTTTTTCTTTCATTTAATAAAAATGTCATTAAAATTTATAAAGCCTAAAATTTACAAATATTAATTCAAAAAAAACTAAACTTACTTTATAAAGTTAATCCCACAATTCGTTTGTTTATTTCTTTTCTGTCAAAAATAATAGAAATCTTTTGCCCAGCAATGAAATCACCGATGGTTTGTGGACCCCTCTCGGGTTTTGAAATTTTGTGGGGTCCACATTCATTATCTGCGATGACTTTTTAGTTGGTGGTTTCGGCAAACCATCACAATGCGCCATCGTGAGCCGTGAATTGACACAACTGCTCATCCCTCAGAGCTTAAGTGTAGACTTACATTACAAGGCTCCGAGGCTTGCCTTATGTTGTAGCAAGATCTTGCAGGCATAAAATCTAGAAGATTATTTGGAGTTTGTATTTTAGACCGATTGAAATGGTAAACTCAATATGTGAGTGTGATTTTATTAGAACTGATCTCTCCTCATGAAAAAAGAAAACTCCAAAATAAAAGTTCAACCACATTAGCTACTCTTGATTTGTGATGAGGGATGTGGTGACTTGTTTATACCTAAATGATAATCGATAGTTTCATGATTATTGATTTTGTTATTATAAAGTTTTCCATTATGTTTATAAAAAATGCAAAACCAATTATTGAATAGTGTTGCACAAAGATTTTCTAAATACACCAAAAATTGTATTCACAAAAAAATAATAATACAATATAAATACATCAAGTTATGTCGCTAGATAGCTAGTCTATTTTAAACATACAATCTCTTGGTTGAGTAAATATCTCAATCACACATCAATCTCGTAAGCAAACCAGTTGAAGAGAATCTCTCAACCAACTAGACCTCAACAAACTCCCAAATAATAGGAACAAACTCCTATACATAGAATGAATCACAACAAAGACAAGTAGGAATTATAATTTCCAAGTCCCCCTTTTTATGGCTACTTGTCTGGATCTTAATAAAAAAGTCTAACTATGGTCCTAGTGTTTACAAACATGATCAAAAAGAATATGTTGACATCCATATAAAGGAACAACCATCTACTAGAATCCAAGAGTACCAACCGATGCAACCACCAATCTATTAGGATGTCATTCGTGTACATGGTTCAGTCAATCGTTATTTGCATACCTAGATTTGTACCTGTAAATCCCCCTCCATCATCGTCATCATGAGTTTTCTTGGATTACCCATAACCATGCTCAGGGTTTTATCATTTTACGCTAAACCGTACCCAGGGTTTTGTCGATTGACCCTAAACCATGCCTACATAAATCCCTGTCCACTTCACCCTCACACGTGGTTTTGGCTTATCACAAACCTACACTACAAAGTGGTTTCCAACTTACCACAATCCTACACTTCCAAAGTGGTTTTAAGATTACCACGAACATTAGCGGGGTACACATGCCCAAGGTTTACATTACACAAGCCAAATCATGGAGTTACCAGGTACATATTTTCCAAAGACCACTAGAAACATCATACTTGCTTACTAATACATATGTGATTCACATTACAACATAATATTGAGTCTGCTTTATTCTTCCACACACACAAAATGTTAGCTTTGTTGTCCATCCCTATTCAACATCTTTGTTGCCACAGCGAATACACTTTGCTTATATATTGCTTCCAAAAGCATTGTCTATGCCACAACCTGTCACCTGCTACCCTTGGACAAAATTTCAAAGCACTCTTCGTTATGTCATGAAACTGTTCATCCACATTGTTGCTAGTAACCTTGGATCTCCATACTTTCCTATCATTGGTTAGATTAGCCAATTCTAAGAAAAAAATAACTTCATATTGAGGTGACTAATCTCAATATGTATATTTATTTTAATTCCAAGATACTTTCACCATATAAAATATTTTTTAAAAAAACATGCAAAAAAAAATGTTTAGGAACAAGCAACCATAAAAAACCAAATTTCTATCTCAGCTAGCGATTAATGTTGCATCACTAAACACTAGCTTGGCGTTTAGCTTGTTCCACATGATTGTTTCATTGCACATAAGATCAAAACCAATCCCATGACTCGGAGCAGAGACACTTCCTATAGAGCTCACTACCATGACCAAGAAAAGGAGTAACCTATTTCCTCAAACGCAGTCCTCCAATATCAATGCCATTGAAGACACAAAATTGATTGGGAGATAGCGACTCCTCAGTCTATAGCAGATGAATTAATGTGGTGTAACTGGCCAAGTTCATAACGCAAAACCTGCATAGCGTCACAATTTCATTTTGGAAGAAAAGTCCAAGCTCCTATCTTGTCCTCAATATCAATCCCATTGAAGACACAAAATTGATTGGGAGATAACGACTCCTCAGTCTATAGCAGATGAATTAATGTGGTGCAACTGGCCAAGTTCATAACGCAAAACCTGCATAGCGTCACAATTTCATTTTGGAAGAAAAGTCCAAGCTCCTATATTGTCCTCAATGTTTGCAACAATTTTCTCCTGAGATTTATTCAAAAACATTCTTGATCTTGTTTTGATCTCACTCATAACACTTTTCCCTGATTCATTGGCTTCAACCATATATTTTTGTAACTTGTCCATTGACAAGAAAATAAGATGGTCACACTCTACATCTGTAAGAAAATTCTTGTACAAAAAATCCCTGGGACGCCAAGACAACTAAATAACTCGGGTCAGGTCAAAGGCAGAGGTTGGACTAGTTTGTAATATGGAAAATTCTGATGCATCCTTTTTAGTTCTCAATGACATTTTGTACGTTTCACCAAGCCACCCCGGGAGATCCATTGAAGAGTCAACCAATCGTCCATTGAATGCCAACAAAAACATCGTAAGTGCCACCAACGGTGCCATGGGCATTCGTAATTGGTTTGTTCCCAATATAAAGAAAATTCTACGTCATGTGAAATCTGGTCTGGTAAGCACCCAAATGGAGTGACAAGAGCTTTGAATGGACACCGATATTGTCTGTTCTCGATGGAATCAAAACTAATACAAACCACGCCATGCACATAAATGAAGCAAACATAGTCCTCCACTACTTCACTACCATTAAGAATCTCCTTTTGCCTCGAGTTTCCAATGTCCATGCCATGGCTGACAAAAATATTTGTTTATGTAATCATACACCTTGCTCGCATCCCACAAATCTTCTTGCAATGCCAACTATTAATATTTTTCAAAACTCCTTTTCGAAGTACCAATTTTCGCACTGGAAATTCACCTCTCTGCGGAATCCTATTCCATAGGCAAACTGATAATATTTTTCACACACCAGGAAAGCGCCACTTTCCACACACCAATCACCAAGAAAGCGCTATGATAATGAGTCTCAACACTCATGGCCAACCGATGGAACCGTTTGAACCCATTTGGTATCCAGACCATTTGAACACATTCCATATCTAGACAATTTGAACATATTCAGCATCTAGACAGATGGTGATTGCTCCATAGGATGGTTTATTAGTTGATAACTTTTATTACAGAAGTCCCGACAAGTTGAATTGTCAATATTGTTGATCTTGCAAAGTTCATCGATGATGGTTTGATCTGTAATTGAAAATTGAAGGTGATATACAAATTGCAAGTAAAATTGTATGTGTTATGGGTAATGGATCAAGTTACAAAAGACGTAAACAAGTGATTTTTAAACTTAATTATCAGCCAAAACAAAGACAAAATACCATATCAAAAACACATAACAACAAACATGATAAATGAGTTCACCCATCTCCTAAGATACATCTCCTGATGCAGCTTCCAATGTAGGGCCTCTTTTATTAAGTGATAAAATTTGTGTTTGCATGGATTTATAATACTCATAATGTAATACAAATGTCTCCAACGGATCCAAAATTGTCAAAAACCCCCATCTAGGTTCTTTCTACACCTCATTTGGCCAAAAATTGAGAAAGTTATGCCTGTTACAAGTTTCTCTCAAATTCCATCGCTAATCATCTTCCAATTCGACCCAAACCTCGCTTGAGCACCCCAAACCCAAAACTAGCGTGCAAACCTGGCTTACAATCCCACCTAACGAGAGAAATTTTCAGATAGTTAAACTACACACTAACACCCAGTTCTCGAAAATTAAGGTCGCATGGGGCCACGTGCCTAGGGGTCGGGGCTAACCGCCTACTCCTGATAGCCAAGCCCCCAACGACCAAGTCCGTGGTCATATGTCTGCCCGTAGAACCGGGTTTGGTGCTAATTTTTCTGCATGCTCCTTTTGCTAGTGTACATGGTCATATAGCAGGCCATGTGGCCCGACGCTGCCCCCCCTTCGCTCCTTCGCACACCTGGTCGTATGCCAAGTCATGTGACCTCAAGGCTAGCCCCCAAGGGTTGGCCCCTTTATAAAACTCTGCATCGGTTTCTTCTCGGTGCATATATTTGTGGGCGATGACCAAGGGTCTAGGGATAATCCCTGGCCCTTAGTCCTGCCAGTTGGTTCCAAGGGCGTGGGGACCAAGACTGGGGCTTAGCCCCGACCCCAACCTCCAATGTTGAATGTGTCGAACTTTAAATAAAATTCGTGGACTATACCTGTTAAGAAACATGCAGTGGTGTGTTGGTGATGGCCTGTGGTGATTGTTGCTTGGTCACGGGTTCGAATCTGGTGGGTAGCTTGGCCCGGTCCCTTAACAAGTTTTTACACACCGACAGGAGGTGACGTGGCAGCTAGCCATTGGCCCATGTGGCTCTCCACCACTGGTTCACTTCAAAGAACCCACATCCAATGAAATTGAGCCATTCACGAACCAATAAACAAGAGACACTTTTAAACAAACCATTGGTCTGAATTGTCTACAGTCAAATGCCCAATCACTTGCCTAGTCAGTGTAAGGACTGCTGACTGGGCGTACCTGGAATCAAATTACAAAAAATTTAGTTATTTGGCAAGTCGATCAAAACACGATATTGGGAGCATATGATATCTATTTTGAGTGAAATGAGTTGTGTTGGATTCAAGTAGCCGATATATATGCACTGGTACATGTTTCAAGCATTTTTGAACACTTTGAATTTTGGGCACTAAATTGATTCCTTGGATCATTCCTCCCCATTGGAATCTTTTGTACCTCCAAAAGACTACTTTCAGTTACAAAATAGATGAGGGTACAATTCCCTCACCCTTCCAACCTCAATCTATTTAGCTTTGCTTGGATTTGTGCCTTTGAGACCCACACGAAAGTACTTCACATTCCCTATTTTTGAGTTCTTGTCCTTCTATCAAGGATAGTATCCTGTTGCAATTCTTCAAAAAGAATTGGTGAGAAATATTCTATTAAAGGAATCTGAACATGCTCTCCTTGATCATCAATCAAAGGAGGCTCATATAATCTCAAATTCTCAACATTAACAACTACATACATTTGCATATAAGGAGGAAAATCCAAATGGAAGGCATTGTTACCAATCTTTTCTAGAATCTTAAAAGGTCCATATCTTATTGGTTTCAACTTTTTACCTTCTCCTTTAAGCCTATCTTTTCTAATGTAAAGCCAGACTTCATCTCCAACTTGAAAATTTTGGTCAACAAGATGTCAATCATTCCTTGTCTTGTACTTGGCTTGGATCTTTTCCAATTGTTCTTGAACCATTTGATGCACCAATTGAACTTGCTCAATGAACAACTTGGCCTTATCAATGTCACTATGACCATCAATAACAACATCCTTCCCAAAGATAAAATCTAAAGGACATTTTGGTAAGTAACCAAAGCATGCCTCAAATGGAGATGTTTGAGTCGATGAATGCTTTGTCCGATTATAACTATGCTGAATGTAGTGTAAGTTCTCATCCTAAAGCTTAGGATGTTTGATGTAATAACAATGAAGAAGGTGTACTACCATTCTATTCACCACTTTTGTCTGGCCATCAGTTTTTGGATGGAATGTTGTGCTCTTTTTCAACTTGGTGTCCATGAGTCCCCGTAAGCTAATTTCCCAAAAATTGAGAATCTCGATCAGAAATAATGGATTTGGGCAACCCAAAATGCACCATACATGTTGAAAGAACATTTGTGCAGTTTGTTTAGCTATAACATGCTTCTTACAAGGCATCAAAATACACATCTTGCTGAAACGATCCACCACAACGTAAAGATAATCATGATTTTTTTGGACATAGGCAATCCTCCTACAAATTCCATAGAGACACTTTCCCAAGGACGGGAAGGAACTGGAAGTGGAGTATATAATCCTAACTTTCTATTGTTAGGCTTACTTGTAGCACATAAAGAACAACCTCTTACATATTGCAATACAATTTCATTCATTCTAGGCCAATAAAAATACCTTTGTAATTGTGCCACCGTCTTGCCTAAACCGAAATGGACAGCAATAAGAGAAGTATGTGCTTCCCTTATGATGTTGACTCTTTCACCCCTATCGATTGCAAAGCTTTCCAAGATGATACAAACATTTATCATGCACGTGGTAATCCAATTACTCTACTTGGTTTCCTTGACACAAAGTTGCATATACATCTTTAAAGTCATCATCTAAAGCATATTGTTCAACATAGATCTCATGCATGATAGAATTATGCTTAAGAATAACTAAAGCACTAATAATTGGTCTAGAAAGCATGTCAACAACCTTTTTATAGATACCATTCTTATACCTTATCACCAAGTGGATTTGCTGCAAGAAACCCATCCATCTGAAGTGCCTCACTTGTTGTAGCTTAGTTTGTGATTGCAAGTATTGCAATGGTTGATGATCATTGTGAATGATAGTTTCCTTTCCCATCAAATAATGTTTCCATTTTTTCACACTTCACACCAATGCATATAGTTCCTTGTCATATGTAGGATAGTTAACTACTGCACCATTACAAGTTTCAGAATGGTAACATATGGGGTTACCATGTTGCATCAAAACCTCTCCCATGGCATAGTCACTTGCATCTGTTTGTATCTCAAATGGTTGTCTTAAATCAGGAAGTGCAAGAACTGGAGTTGTACTAAGTTTATCTTTCAATGCATCAAAAGCTTTTTGTTGCTTGCCTCCCCATTGAAAAACCTGCTTAATGGTTGTCAAGGCATGTAATGGAGCTGCAATTGAGAAAAAGTTAGAAACAAACTTTCTCCAATATTAGGTTGCTCCCAAAAAGCTTCTAACCTCAGTTACATTATTGGGCTTGGGCCAATCGACAATGACTTTGACCTTTGACGGATCTATCTTCAATTCGCCCCCTCCAACAATATGTCCAAAATAACTGATGAGGTCTTTCCAAACTCACATTTAAACATCTTTAAAAACAAATTTTATTTCTTCAAGACATCTAAGACTTGTTTCACATGCCTCAAATGTTCTTTACGAGATTTATTGAATATCAATATGTCATCTAAGTATACAATTATAAAATCATCAAGAAAATGCCTTAAGACATCATTCATAACTCGTATGAATGTTGCAGGAGAATTACAAAGCCCAAATGGCATAACCAACCATTCAAACAAACATTGTTTTGTTTTGAAAGTTGTCTTCCATGTGTCTCCTTCAGCAATCCTAATATGATGATAATCACTTCTCAATTCCAACTTAGTGAAATACTCAACATCTTTCAATTGATCAAGAAAATAATCAATCCGAGGAAGAGGGTAACGATTCTTTACCATAATCTTGTTCAAGGCTCTGAAATATACACACATGCGCCATGTACCATCTTTCTTTGGTACTAAAACAATTGGTGACCCGCATGGCGATGTGAATGGTTTAACAACCCCTTTGTCAAGCAACTCTTGGATTTATCTTTTGATTTCCGCATTCTCCATGACTGACATCCTGTACATGCTAATGTTTGGAAGAGGACAATCTTGTTGCAATTGGATCTCATGTTGGATACCTCTTTTAGGAGGAAATCCTTTGGGCTCCTAAAACATCTCATCATATGTATTAACAACCTCATACAAATCAAATTTTAACTTTGCATCACATCCTTGGAAAGCTTCATTTTCAACATTATCTTCTGGTTTTATCATCGAGAGTACAAAGTTCTTACTAGCATTGACCAACCTCTTCATTTGTCCAGCATTCACAAGTGACAAATTCAATTTCTTTTTATGTGCTCTAACAATGTACTCAATTCCATTTTTAAACAAGTGATATTTTTTCTCATGGTGATGAAATATGGCTCTCCTATCATATAGATATGGGCTTCCCAAAACAATACCACAAATTTCAAGTGGAATGACATCAAGCTCTACCTCATCTATAAAATTTGCAGTGAAGGAAAATCTTAATTTACATCTTTTTGTCACATGTAATTTTTCATTGTCACATATCCAACCTAAAGGATATGGTTTACGATGAGGGGTTGTTTCCAAATTCAATTTCTTGACAGTGTCTTCAAAAATGAGGTTTTCTTGTGAACCACTATCAAACAATGTATCTATCTTGGTATGTTTCGAAATAACTCTAATGTGGAAAAGCTTTATTCTTTCTTTTTCATGTTGAGTTTCATTGAGTCTACTACTTGAAGAACTAGTACTTGCAATAGATCCCTTACCTTTGAATCCCATGGATGTGATCTTTGTTTCATCCCTAGAGTCAGATCCTAAATCATGTTGTTTAGTTGCAACAATTTTTATTTTACCTTTGTTGTTAAACATTTTGGGTCTCATTTCAGGATTAAGTTTCCAAGATGGTCTTCATCCTGGTCTTCTTTTGAACAATGTTTACATGTGAGTTTTTCTCCCTCTTTCTTGACTGAAGCATTCTTCTTTCCATTTCCTTTGAATTTCCCCTTTCCTTTGTCTCCACTCTTAAATGGCTTTTTGTTGCCCTCTTGATGAACATTCTTCCCTCTTGCGTCTAAATGAATTGCCTGTACAAAAACTTCATCTAGTTTTGTAAGGTTAAACATGAGAATTGTGTGTCTCAAATAACTATGCAATCCTCCAATATATTTTAGTAGAGTATCTTGAGAGGATAAATCTATGCCCAAAATCAAAGCTCTTTTTCTAAATTCTTGAATATAGCTTTGGACATTTTGACCTTTAGCTTGCCTAAAAATTTTCCAAATCATAATAGCTGATTTTTCCATGTATGATAATGGATAAAATTGTCTTATTATTACAACAACAAAATCATTCCAAGAGGTTAAAACTATACCATGTTTATTCATGTCCTCTTGAGTTTTGGCTTCCCACCAAATAAGTGTTGCACCTTCCAATATAAGAGAATGAAACTGAATCTTGGTTTCATCATCCTTGATTCTTTGTATCCCGCAATACACTTCAATATGACGAACCCAATTATCCAATTTCTCAACATCTACCTCCCCATTGTACATAGGCAATTCAAAATTTATATCAAGCTTAAGGATTTTTACCATGTCCCTTTGGAGAATTTGGAGGTGTTTGTGAAAGGGTAGAAGAAGTAGAAGATGAGGATGAAGAGGTGGATGAGGATGGAGGTGAAGGTGGTGGTTTGTCACCATTCCCTTTAGTGTTTAAAATGGTTTTTTTTTTTTCATACTATTGAGGAGAGTAGTGGTAGTGTTTAGATTGTTTTGGCGAATGGAACTTGTTTCCTGCAATGGTGACTCCATCCACTAGCTTTGGACAATGCTCTAAGAGTTAATAAGGAAGTCTAGTAAAGGTGGTTCCTCCTTTCTGACTTGGTCAGTGTCAAATGGGTTGGCATTAAAATCTAGGGATCATAAGGGTTTTGGATGTTGAGATTTAGAGGAAGGGTTGATGTGGTTATTGATGGTGAGTTGTTGGTGCAAGAGAGAGAAACAAACTCAAATTAGTGGAGTGACGACATGAGAATTACAGAGCGTAGTCTTTTTTGTTGTGGGTGGTGATTAGGTCCTTGGTAATTGCTCTTATCTAGGAAACACAAGGCTTAGGCACAAGGTACAGCTAAATCTCATTCTAGTCTGGTTTTATTTCATGGTTATTGTATAGTGGTGGTTGCATTGGTACTTTTGGCCTTTTCCTCTGGTATTAAATGCGATCTTGCTCAAATTAATGGTGTAACGAGTTTTATTTTCTGGGTTGAGTTTATTTGGGTTTTGTTCTTGTCATGGGAGTTCAAATTGAGAGGGAATATTTATCACTGAAGCTTTTTAGCTAGATCCCTCTCATTTTGGCACTTTGATGGTTTTTTTGGGGTGAAATTTTGTTGGTCTATCAACCCTTCATTTGGTGGGTTGGGAAGTCTCAATTTCATAACTCCTATAGGGACCTTGGCGTGGGGCAATTGGGTGTTGGGCGAGGTGTGTTATTACTTAGGGGTGGACTCTGTTGGTGGTGTTCTGGTTGGAAGGATGTATCACTCTATTGTGATTATAGTTATCTGGTGCTCGTTTTTCATTGTGTTGCATACTATTGAGGATAGTAGTGGAAGTGTTTAGATTGTTTTAGTGAATGGAACTTGTTTCCTGCAATGGTGACTCCATCCACTAGCTTTGGACAATGCTCTAAGAGTTAATAAGGAAGTATAGTAAAGGTGGTTCCTCCTTTTTGATCTAGTTAGTGTCAAATGGGTTAGCGTTGAAATTTAGAGCTCATAAAGGTTTTGGATGTTGAGATTTATAGGAAGGGTTCATGTGGTTATTGATGGCGAGTTGTTGGTGCAAGAGAGAGAAACAAACTCAAATTAGTGGAGTGATAATAGGAGAATTACAGAGCATCGGATTTTTTGTTGTGGGTGGTGATTAGGTCCTTGGTAGTGGATCTCATCTAGGCAACACAAGGCCTAGGCACAAGGTACAACTAAATCTCATTCTAGTCTGGTTTTATTTCATGGTTGTTGTATAGTGGTGGTTGCATTGATACTTTTGGCCTTTTCCGCTAGTATTAAATGTGATCTTGCTCAAATTAATGGTGTAATGAGTTTTATTTTTTGGGTTGATTTTATGTGGGTTTTGTTGTTATATACCTAGGGGGGTAATATGGGGTACAAAGGAAGGTACCCAAGGTAATAATGTAATAATGGGATGGGTCATAGTAATAAATAAGGTGGTTAACCCATATCATGTAAGGGACCACAAGTAGTTAGTAATAATGTAATGGGCCCATGGTATTAGATCGATGGTATGAGGGAACCATGGTAATGACCCATGGTATTGTATGTATGAGGCCTATATAGAGGCTAGACACTACACATGGAGAGGGGTCAAGGATTATTGTATGAACAGACATATGGCTTGTGGAGTGTTCTCCTTCCTTAAGGAGTGAATGTATGGTGTTGCCCTACCTAGGTTTGATCAATAAAGAAACATTTGATATTATTTTTGGATTTATTGATATTATCTTATATTTTTGGGTTAGATCTATAACAAGTGGAATCAAAACACTTTCTTGGGCAAAAAAGTGGAGATTTTTTTTTTTTTTTAATTTTTTTTTTTGCAGGATTTCGAGGGCGGCGAGTTTGCAGATCAGATCTGTATGTTTTCGTGCAAGATCTACAAAATTTAATTGCAGATCTGGATTCTATGTGAGAAAATACCCGATTTAAAAAAAAAATCGGTCGAATCGGAGTATGGATGAAGGAGATATCGTTGATTTAAAAATCAGTGGGGTTGCAGACAATTTTTCGGGGCAGCGAGTTTGCGGCACAGATCTAGACGTCCTGGTGCACGGCCTGCAAAATCTAATTGCAGATCTGGATTTTCTGTGAAAACATACCCAATTTCGAAAAAAAATCAATTGAATCGGAGTCTGGATGAGGGAGATATCACTGATTTAAAATCAGCTCTTTTTTCAGAATTTTTGGGTGACGACGAGAGAGTTGCAGCGCAGATCTGAAATTTTAGTACCTCGATCAGGATTTCTATCACATGGGCAAGTTCATAATGGTTGTTCCATTTCCAAAAACAGGTCATAGTAGGGATTTTGAGCAATATTGACAAAATTGTGGCCATTTCAAATTTTCGCCAAGTAAGTGAATTTTTTCAAACCCTCTTCATGGAAAATTTTACAGGAAAAGATGGTGGCCCTACTATTGAAGAATTCATACAAAACCTAAAGAACATATTTGAGGAGGGATGGAAGTTTATGGTACCACTTGGTTTGAAAGGAGGCCGCCATATGGTGGAACTCACTGGGCATCATAGGCTTGTCCAAATTCTCGAATGAAGAAATGGAAAAACTCCTTATGGACAAATGGTCTCAGGCGAGAAAACAAGATAAGGGGAAACATGTGGGGTTATTTCCTACTGGTATATCCTTATTGCAGGTTCATGGATTAATTCAGAAGGAGAAAATCATTGTGTCTATAAATCCGAGTTGCAAGAAAAATCTCATAAATATCAACTTGGCAAAAAAATTACAAGTGCCAGCAAAACACATTGAAAACACACAGGATGTGCAAGTTTATAAAGATTTGAAGTTGTCTATGGATAAGTATGTGTTGCATGGTGATTTTTATGCTTCAGATATGGATAACATGGATGTTGTTTTGGGATACC